>JAOEHY010016820.1:0-47739 GCA_025447955.1 Psilopsiagon aurifrons | reverse complement strand
GATTTGGAGAAGGCTGAGGTTCTTAATGACTTCTTTGCCTCAGTCTTCACTGGCAAATGCTCTGACCACACCACCCACGTCTTGGAAGGCAGATGCAGGGACAGTGAGAATGAAGACCCTCGGGCCACTATAGGAGAAGATCTGATTCAAGACCATCTTAAGAACCGGAATGTATACAAGTCAATATGATAGGTGGACCACTCTGTGGATAAAGAACTGGCTGGGTGGCCACACGCAGAGTTGTGCTCGATGGCTCAACATCCAGCTGTAGACCAGTGGTGTGCCTCAGGGACAGCGGGTTGGGACCGGTCTTGTTCAACATCTTTGTTGGTGACATGGAGAGTGGAATTGTGTGCACCCTCAGCAAGTGTGCCAATGACATCAAGCTGGGTGGTTCGGCTGATATGCTGGAGGAAAGGAATGTCATCCAGACAGACCTTGATATGCTTGTGAGGTGGGCTGATGCCAACCTGATGAAGCTTAACTGTGCCAAGTGCAAGGTCCTCCAGCTGGTCTGGAGCAATCCCAGGCACAGCTACAGGTTGGGCAGAGAAGAGATTCAGAGCAGCCCTGCGGAGAAGGATTTGGGGTGTTGGTTGATGGAAAAATGAACAGGAGCCAGCAGTGTGCGCTTGCAGCCCAGAAAGCCAACCGTATCCTGTGCTGCATCAAAAGGAACGTATCCAGCAGGTTGAGGGAGGTGATCCTGCCCCTCTACTCTGCTCTCATGAAATCTCACTTGGAGTATTGTGTGCAGTTCTGGTGTCCTCAACATAAAAAGGACACAGAACTGTTGGAAAAAGTCCAGAGGAGGGCCATGAGGATGATCAGGGGACTGGAGCACCTCCCGTATGAAGATAGGCTGAGAAAGTTGGGGTTGTTCAGCGTGGAGAAGAGAAGGCTGTGTGGAGATCTCAGAGCAGCCTTCCAATATCTGAAGGGGGTCTATAGGGATGCGGGAGAGGGATTCTTCATTAGGGACTGTAGTGAGAGGACAAGGGGTAATGTGTTCAAACTTAACCAGGGGAAGTTTAGATTGGGTATGAGGAAGAAATTCTTTAGTGTAAGGGTAGTGAGGCACTGGAATGGGTTGCCCAGGGAAGTTGTGAATGCTCCATCTCTGGGAATGTTCAAGGCTGGGTTGGACAGAGCCTTGGATGGCATGGTTTAGTGGGAGGTGTCCCTGCCCATTGCAGGGGGGTTGGAACTAGATGATGTTCAGGTCCTTTCCAACCCTAACTATTCTATGGTTCTATGATCATACACAAACCCAGTTGGCATACTGCTGGTGCGGGTAAATGCACTTCACTGCAAAGTTCCAAGATTTTCATTTATGCTTTTTGCTTTTTAATGACAAGACTGCCCTCTCACCAATGAGCAGATTTGTATGGTTTTGTTTCCTTTTCATCCTCAAGTTTGACTTACTGTACAGTACAGACCATAGCAGTGTTAAATGAAGGAACTTCTGCTGCTGTAACATTGCCTACTTAGGCAGTTAAGACTCAAGGTTAAGACAAACGTTTTAGAAATTCTTAGAAAGCTTTTATAATCTTCAGGACAGTAGCCAGTTCCCTAATTCATTAACATCTGTAGCTATGCTCTTCATAGTTATTGAAGAGGGCAGTAATACATTTTGAGGTAACTTATCACAGGTACATAGGAGAACCTTTTTCTCAATCCTGTTTCATTTTCAGACAAACTACAAGTCAGCCACTCTGAATACTGGTGGCTACTTTAGTATTTATTTTTTCAGCAACATTAAGCAGCACTGCCTGTGTTTTCTGGGACTCCTAGCTACAGAATTTTATCACTCCTACATGGGATTGCTCATTGCAAAGTCAGCTGCTTAAATTTCAGAGAAACTTCAGTGTCCTTTTTCATTGGGTCATAATACCCCTTGGATGCAAGCTCCCTGACTACTGCTAAAACCTCAAATAAAAATCAATTGATGAAAAAAAGAAAGAAAAAAGAAAAAAAGAAAATTACAAAATTTAGCAGGGTTTTCACTGTTACTTTTACTGTTCTGCCTTATAATTGTTACACAGAGTCAGCACCCAACGTTCATGTAGCAGAAATTGGCATTAAATGCTTGGTTTAACCCTTACTACATTTTATCTTTTGCAGCAGAACACTTTCGTGTTTAGACTGCAAGCAATAGGGAAAGCAACTCACAGTACAAACTGTTCAGACGTTCTATTTGCATGAACAATTTCATCTGAAAGACACTTCCAACAATAGCTTTTGTTGTCAAAACCACAATGATCTGAACAAATGATCTGATCTGAATAAAATGCATTTTCTAAACAGGCCTGTGTAGGCTTCTCTAATTTTTTTTTTTTTTTTTAATAGAAGCCAATGAAGATGTTAGTGAACATCTCTTAATAGAGCTTCCATGAAAACCAGTGTTTCAGCTCTTGTACTACACAAAGATGGTACTGTTCTAGCTCAGAATTTCACCATACTGGTCAAAACCTTATGAACAGACAGCATGATATAAAGCAATAGGAGTACACGCATGTTGTCACACTTGTTTCATGTTGCTATGCTTATTCCATCTTTTTACTTTGAAATGATGAATTAACATACATTCAGAATCAGCAGCCTTGACAGAGAAAAGCTGGGTGTGCAGCTGCAGAATCATTACCCACATGGACAGAAAGATGAATGTCTGCCTGTGCAAAATAAGCTCCATGTCAATGAGACACTTTTACAAAGAATAAACCTTCCCAAAGGAGCAAGCAAATATAAATACTGAAACAAACAGGCTCAAACTGAGCAAAACTGAGTTTATTTCACCTATAAAAGAAATTTCCTCTTGGCATTCATTTCAGAAATGTTTTCTAGCTCCACCTTTTAACAAATACTTGTATTTTAGTCAGGTGAAGACAAGACAGATATACACTGCCTAAAAAGGCATGTCAAGCACCAGATTAGAAGTCCTTTCCATTTCACTGACTTGTGAATTTAACTCTCAATTATCCATTGACTGATTCCTGGGCAGGATACAGGAGGGATAAGAACACCAGGAGTTTTACTACAACCCAGATGAAGAAACTGGAAAAACTAGCAAGTCTTAAAAGACAGTCTAGCTCAGATTTATGTACCTCAACTCAAATTGTATCTCTGCTTCAGTTTTTATACCTGTAGAACAAAACTAATTTTACATTAATATATTTAATGCAAAAGGAACAAACATGTCTGCCCTCTCTTCTTGCTGATTTCCAAACAACTATACCACTCATTTTCTCAGCAAGGGTATGAGACCTAGTCAATATTTGCATAGACAGAGAAACAGAGACTGCTCTCAGTGTTACACTCCATAAGAAGAAAATTCTCCACTCTCCTCACTAGCTTGATGCTAGCCTTTTCTGTGTACACTCAAAGGCACTGACTGTCAAAGCTGAACGGGATAACTTTCACACACAGCAGCTTGCTGGAAGTCAGGTTATTTTGTGCTATGTTCACGATAACCTTGCCTGTGACTGAAAGAGTTGCAGCACCTTTGCACAGCACCTTCTTTCGTCAATGGGCATCTGAAACGCAGCTCAGTCAATTAGGACACTGTCCTTTAAATGTCTGCTGAGTCAATGAATCACTGGTCCCTGATGTTTTCTCATTTAAAGGTCAAATTTGCTATGAAGGCCAGATAGAAACCATCTGGCTTTCCTGTGGAAAAATAAAAAGCTTTTTTTGTTAGGAGGTGACAATGCTGAATGCATTAGCTACAGATGAAGACTGATGGTCTACCTCTTCCTTACACAAAACTGGATATATAATTGACTCCAGATTTTAGTCATTACACTTAAATGTATAGCACTGGTTAATTTAAAAGAAAAAAAAGAAAGAAAAAGCCCAACAATCAGCAACTAGTGCTGCAGCTGTACTGAAAATGAAAAAGCAAGTAGCACTAAGAGAAAAAAAGGCATGGGGGGGGAAATAAATCTTCGTTGTATTATTAGTTACGCATTGACAAGTCAATATAAAGAGATTTCAGACCACCCTTTTTCCTGAAAACTGAGAAGTGGAAAAGCATAAGCAAAGAGTGGAAAATTTAAAGGCAATTACCTCAGAGGCCACAGAAAGGGAGAGGCAAACTGGGGAGACTGTTCTACTTTTCAATTTAATTTCATTTTGTGACATTTTTGAGCCAAAGTGGGCTTTCAGAAAAGCCTAAATCAGACTGTGGCAGTAGGAGATCATGCCACCAACCATGAGGTGAAGCACACTAGACTGACAGTTTTCTTTATAAATAGTATGGAGAGGACAAAGGAGAAGAAAGGATCAAAAAGACAACTAATTTGAAGTTCTGCAGCTACATTTTTCTGGGTCAAAAAAAATGACAAACATTTTACTGTTAAATAAAACACCAAGAAATTGAAGAAGGCTCCTAGGGCTTTGAGGATGGGCACACAGAGTAGCTGGTAATGACTGTTTCATGTTGGTTTATATTTGTTTGTTTTTCCCTATGGGGGAAAACAGTGACGGAAACTGGAGTGAGGGAAGTGAGTCACTAAAACAAGCTTTTCATGCATGAAAGGTAGGAGCCAATTCATCTATTGATACTGGGTATACACAGTGAAAGTAGATAGCTGGCTGAAAACATATTTTTCCATACACTCATACTTATGAAACTTTAAACTTTCTGCTTTCAGGCCAATGCTGACTCACTCAAATCTCAGTCCAATTTTAGGCATGCGAACACATTGTTAAGGTCAGCAATGATTAATTTCTAAAAGCAAAAGTGAGTAAGAAAGTAGTGCCCAATTCTGGTATGCTCTAAAATCCACATCCCCTTCTGAAGTCATTTGGAGTTTCTGGTTCTTTTCATGCTAACAGGAAGAAAATATGCGCGTTGCCATCTTCCTCTGAGAAGTAAAATCTGTCTATGCAGAGCTTGCCCTCTCTTGAACAAAAATGTGAAAGTACATTCACAGATGACAGGAACAGAGCATCCTGCCCTCTTTATGCCACTCTGTGACACACCCCATGTCAAACAGGTATAACCTTTACTTATTTTATGGGAAAGCTGTACATGTACAAGCTGCTGTTCTATTTTACCTTCACTCAGTATGTATTTCTCCCAAAATATTTCACAACTATCGGGCAGAAATGACAACTGGACAATATTCTTTCAGTTAGATTTTAAGTTTCATTATATAATTACATTCTGACAGTTAGGTCCTTGGGATGTCACGTTCTTACTGGAAGGAAGATGATGCTTTGGCAAAACAGTCTCTAACTATAAAGAACCTGCCTCCCCTTTTGTCCCTCATGTTAGGAATAAACTTCCTTAAGAATGCCTTTTGCAGTCAGCATTTTTCTAAATAGTCTCATTCAACCTATCAGTCTGAAATTCTAGGGAAAACAAAAACAAACCAAACCAAAACCCCAACCACAACTGAAATCATTCAGTGCCTCACAAAAGAGGACATGTTCCATGCAATAGTTTCTTCTTAGTTTGATCTTAGTTTGTTTCCTTATTTGTCCGAAGAATCTCCAAGGATTGCTGACTTTGAACCATCTTTTCTAAGTAGTCTAACTAGTGAGCATTGTTACAATACACATATATATCACAGGAAGAAGCAGAAGAGAGCATAAGGAATCAAGCCATACAAAGTGACAGTAGTGTTCTTTAATCTGTTTCATACAGTCTGTTTCAATTCTAGACATTATTATCATATGGTATACATTTGGGGATTTATTTAGAATATGTATATTATTACAATAAATAGACCTTTATTCTGCCTCTAAAACCTCAAATTATTTTTCCAAAGTCTAGAAAACAAGAACACCAAAAATATTTCTAAAGGTGATTTTACTCACTAGTCTGTTTTTACATCTTACTGTATCTTTCAATAGTAGGCAGGTATTTCCTGCAGTATAAAGTACCTCCCTTTCTTATCAAAGTGAGGATGACACATCGTGTGACTTTGTGAAGCTAAAGATTAGTCTGGAACTTGAACTACCATGTAGCACCACAATGCTTTCACTTTGAGAAATCAAGTTGTGACCATTAAAGAAATATCTTTATTAGAAACATTTTTTTAAATAGATCATGCCTACTTAGTAACAGCAGTATAGCTGCACCTACTAAAAACTCCAATATCAAAAAATCTCTTCAAGAAATTGCCAAAATAATTGAAGCATAATACTCATATCATAAGCATTCGTTTAAAAACAAGAATTTATTTTTTTTTTCCACAATATAATTTTCCTTGTAGCTTAACAATGAACTCGCATTATAACTTATCATTAGATTTAGGTAAAAGGTAACTATCCAGTTACCTCAGTGACTTGACTTCAGCTGCCTAAGAGACTTCATTGCCTCACCAGCTGCCTAAAGCAACAAGGAGGGCTCTGCAAAGCAGAGAATGAGATTTGCAACAGCACCAGTATGGAAGGTGCTGGCTAAGAACTTCCACCTACCCTATTAAGCAGGATACCTTCTTCGATACAGAAACATTTGTAAATCCCCACCTTTGTCTTCCATGAAAGTGGTATCACAGCTGAAATGGCTATTGACTTGACTCACACATCAAAGGTAATTTAATTTTGCGGGTCAGTCCAAAATGGATCTTTAGCTAATTTGAGTCTGTTGAAATACATATGGATTTTTTGTTTAAAGCTTTAAGAAGGGAAAAAAAAAAAAAAAGATTAAAAAAATGGAGATGCTGAAAGCATTTACAGAATTTCCCTACAAGATACAGTATTATCTTGTTAAAAGACTGAACAAACTTGCCACTCAACCCAAGAGACACAAGATACTGTTCCTTTTCAAATTAGCACAAGCAAAGATCATAACTGATCTAAGACAGGCTAGAAAGTATTTAATAACCAAAACATATTTTCTAACACATTATTTAAAAAAACCCATAAAACAATGACCAGTATTTTTGTTGGTGACATGGACAGTGGTGTCCAGTGCTCTGTCAGCAAGTTTGCCAAGCTGTGTGGTTTGGTGGATATGCTATGGCAGCGGGATTGACGCCATCCAGAGGGACCCTGAGATGCTTGAAAGGTGGGCCAGTGCGAACCTCATAAAGTTCAGTAACGCCAAGTGTAAGGTCCTGAATGGAGAACAGCCCTCAGCAAAAGGACCAGAGAGTGCTGGTCAACGAAAAGCTCAACCTGAGACAGGAGCGCACTTGCCCAGAAAGCCAAAGGTGTCCTGGGCTGAGGTTGTTCAGCCTGGAGATGAGAAGCTGTGCAGAGACCTCACAGCAGCCTTTGAGTATGTAAAGGGGCTGACAAGGAATCTGGAGAGAGATTTTTTTCACAAGGACATGTTGTGACTGAACAAGGGGGAAAGGCTTTAAACTAACAGAAGGGAGATTTAGATTAGACATTAGGAAAGCGATCTTCACTATGACAGCAGTGAGGCACTGGCATAGCTTGCCCAGAGAAGCTGTGGCTGCCTCACCCCTGGCAGTGTTCAAGGCCAGGTTGGACGGACAACCTGCTCTAGTGAAAGGTGTCCCTGCCCATGGCAGCGGGCTGGAACTGGATGCACTTTAAGGTTCCCTCCAAACCAAACCAGTCTGGCATTCTCTAATTCTGTAATTTGCTAACCTCTTTTAAAGAGAAAAAATAAAAAATTGAGAGCTAAAGAAAACAATTACTATCACAGAAGCTTTGAATGTAGGTGCATGCATTCAGCAGATTATAATGTCAGCAACTGCTTTATGGAAGGATCATTTAGTCACCTGCTCTTTAGGGATCTCATTCAGGTGTATTATTTTTGCACAAAATTCCAGGAGTATAATCAAAGCATCATTTTTGAACCAAATGGTCAAACCTCAGTAGTTAAAAGGAGTGAAAACAGCTGAGCGGTCAGAAAACGTGAGACTGCATATAAAATAACAATATTTGGGGAAGGCTGAAAAGTCTATGAATTACAAAGAAAATAGTTATGTATAAGCTAAACAATTTGGTTCTCCTTCTGATAATACTTTACTGTGTGGGTTTTGTTTTGTAAAGGTGTAAGACTCAGTAAATAAACTTGGACTTTTTGGAAAAGTAAATCTTACCCTCTTACATTTGAAAATGAGAAAGTTATTTGCATTCCTTATCAAAAATACTTGCCTTATTAGTTCAGTACTAGCTCTTTTCACATTTTGAAGCCTCTGTGAACAGACAGACTTGAACCTAGCATGAGGTTAGAAGTCACAGTTCACCAAGCTGCACTGCTGTCAGAGCTCAGAACTCCAGTAACTAATTGCTGCATTTGATCTAATAGTGATCTGTCATAACTAAGCTCATGCTCTTTTCATGCAAAAAAGGCACTAATAATTATACTTTGTAAGGGAATTTTGAAGCAACAACACTTATCTAATTTATAGCTCTTAGAACTTCCCTTTAGATTTTGCTTCCTTCCATGATCTGCAGTCAGATATAATACAATCATGCTTTACATATATTGATTTTTAATACTATACATCAATGAGTTGTAACATACCAGATGCAGAAAAAGAAACATAAAATTGGACTGCACTTCTGCAGAGTTTACCACCATAAAATACAATGCCAATGTAAGAAACAAGAATATTGCATGTTAATGCAGGCAAACCTCCCATGGCAGGGGTTTGGAACTAGATGAGCTTTAAGGTCCCTTCCAACTCAAACCGTTTTATGGTACCCTGATTGGAAGTGAAAAATTTGATAAAAAAATGTCAAAGCTCACAAGGCAGGAATGAGCACTATCATCTCAAGCAACAGTGAACTCCAGACCAAGATGAGCAAGATTTAAAACATGTAGCAAGTCTCAAACTAACGCGGCAAACAACAAAGAACCAGCAGTTCTGGAAGTCAATGAGATCATAAAGAGAGCAAACTGATGGTTATTTCACTCCACGACAAACATTCCAAAATTAGCCCCTACGTTACCCGCAGATATATTTTTCAAGGTCTTCCAGAATTGATACCACATCTATCTGTAGACTTTGCAATCTAAAAGGTTTTTCCCTCCCTACTATATCATGGAAGTAAAAAAAAAAATTACTTCTCTCAATTTTTCCAATACGTAGCCAGAACCAAACGTGTATTTTTATAAAGATGAAGCTCACAGACATGTGTTGCAAACATAGTATCTCTTCCTTCAGAAGGTGTTGCCAGAAAAATGTAGTTACTCCCAACATTTGGTAGGTATTGAACCATTTCAGTTTTCTAACTTTAAGCCTCTATCCCCCATCTATGTGAGCAAGCTAAAATTGTCAGTTTCTCAGGAAAACAGCGAAGTGGAGGGAGGAAGGGCTATTATCTTTACCACAAAACACAACACTTGTGGCTAGCTCAGCCTTTCTGGAAATTAAATTGAAAAGTTATGTGAACTCTTCGCAGTGATTTGAAACTAAGAAACTGAACAGAAATGCTCAGATTCTTGCAGCCAAAAGGAAAAATTTGGTTTGAGTAGTAATTAATTTTTCTTCAAGGGAACTGCATTGGAACATGAAATATTAAATATTCTGAATCTCTGCTTTCATGGCTTATTGAAAACGCTGAAGAACAGCCTATTTTAGAGAAAATCCACTGTTCAAATAAAAAGCACACTGAACTGATTTCTATTGGGTACACAGGCTCCACAATGTCTTTCGTGGAGATAAAACAGACAGGCCTTCACTAAAAATCAGGTTATAAAAAAGCCGATGTTTGCCTAAAATATAAGTGTAATGAAATCTCGATGAACATTTATCCAGAAATTTTAATGTCAACTTTTGTTGAAACATCAAATGAATGATTCAGGTTGGTGCAAAGGGCCAAAGTTAGAATTATGGGGCATGTATTTGTTTTCACAATCAACAAAATATTCCTAGTGATGAAGATACACCAGTCTACTGGCTTTAAATCTTCACTAGACTTGTTGTATGTCTACCTGTATATTGGCTTTATAAAACCATGTCTAAGAGTTATCTAGGCTAGCTGGAACTACCTTTCATGATATAGTCAGCCTATAGCTTCACTTATCACAAGTCTCATAAGGTGGGATCACTATTATTAGCAGAATGTCTAAATACCTTGGAACAGAGTGCTAGAGCAGATTGTGCATTACTACATGGACAATCAAGAGCAAGTCTGTACTTATGGGCACACGTGCTAAGTGATCTCAAAAGGTATCTTCTATCTCTAACTTCAGTGACTCTAGAAATTGCTCAACTTCCCAGGAGTAAGTACTTTCAGGTCAGTTACAAATAAGCCGCCACAAGCAACTGAAAAATTTAATGACATGATGACTTGCACTACTGAAGGACAAGGAAAGCTTTGCAGTTACCTTTTTTACAGTCTTGTCAGGTTCAAGAGCAATATCTGGAATGTTGGCATCCACCATGAGGGAAAATAAGTTCAGTATCAAGTTGGAATACCTAAGCAGAAGAGCAAATTAGATAAAACACTTTCTGAATGGTACAAAAGACATTTCATAGACAATTTAAGAATATGTCATCATCTTCCTGAATCAGTAATGCTTCAGAGTTGCATTCCTAACACTTTAGTTGAACATATTTATGTTAAAAACATCAGTTAACTGATATTAGCAGTGAAAGTTTAACCCTCAAACTGTCTGAAGCTGCCAAAACTGAACAGACTGTTTGGTTTTGCTATAATTTTCTAAAAATTGTCAAAATATTTATTCAGAGACATATCAAGAATGAAAACTGTGCTTTCATATATTGTTAGGATTTAATGCCATTTTCTACCTCCAGCATACTAACCATGCTAGAATGCTGATTCAAAAGATTAGTTTTTATTAAAAAGGATATATTTCTCTAATACAGCCGTATTATAGAAATTATATAAACACATAAAGCATTCAACAGCTGAAGTCCTTACAATCATGAGAAATTATTTTCCAAGTTGCTACAAAAGGGTTTTGCCATAAGTTGAACGCAAGTGATTTAACCAAATGCAAGTCTGCAGCTGCTCAGTGAGGCCGTAATAACACTGGTAGGCATGCTGCACCTGTGTCATTTATAACCATTAAAAAAGACAAGTCAGAGTGGAGTCTTCAGTTTTAACATGGTGGTGGAAGTGTGAATCTCTTAAAGAAAACCATTTTCCCCTTGTAGGAAATAAGCTGTAAGCTGCTTTTTGAAAGGATAATTTTCAAGCTGTTCAACGTAAACTGAACCTTCCCTTCCTCTGTAAAGAGATCTAGTCTCCTTTTAGAGACAAAGTATGTGACTGACTTCAAAATCTGATATATCGCTTTGCTAAGAGCACTAGGAGCTTCACAGATGACAGAAAATGCATTCTTAGCAACGAAATTTGTTTATTAGCGACTGCTGAATATATATAAGCTGACAACTGCAAGGAGTATGAAGTATTTTACACAAAAGGAGTGCTTCATAGCTGTATTTTACGAAGTAAATACTGCTCAACAACAGAAAAATCTCTCTAGAAAAGTGTAATTACATTAAAAAATTCTGACACTTCATTATTATCTGTAACTAGCACTACCTAACACTAACTCTTTATAACACAACCCTTTAAAATGAACTGTTTGGGCAGAAATCTTCTGCCCAACAGAAGGACATGTAATGCCCTTCTATTTCACATTTGTTTCAGCTGTTCTGCTTCACTTTCCCAGGCAAAGGGCTGGAATGATGAAAACTGCTTTTACTACAAATTAAAAGAAAGAAAGAAAAGTTATGCTACCATTCTGTTTCAAATCTGGCAAAAAAAGCTGTCCATGAAGTTACTTTGGTGCCAGGGACAGACACCACTGGTTTCAATGCAAGTTGTTTTCTACTTATGTGAAAGAAGCAAATCTCACTATAAACATGCCTAAAACTTCCAAATCTCTTTCTAAGCCATAGGTAGCTTCCATTGTCGTTCTCCCTTTGAACTGATCCAGGAGTCCAAAGTCCCTTTTGTTCTTGAATCACACAGAAGACAGGAGCTTACAGTTTACTGGGGTTATTTAAGTGGTGGAAGTTTGTCACAGAGACTTCAAAGCTCTAGGCATCATTGCTAGATGACTCTTAAAAGCTGGTTCTATTCCACACAATTAAGACTTTTGGTTCTTGGTGTTTAAAGTAAAAGCACTGGAAGCCTAAGATCATCTCATTAAAAAACAGAATTCAAGAAAAGGCATTGTGGGGGAGAGTGGGAAGAGACAAAGCTGTTCAGTATACTCTCTGCAGGTCTCTCCTGTGCCCCTCACCCCAACATTTCCTTAACTCCGTTATGAACTAGATGACTGTCTAAGGTTGAAAAAAGGCTTATTCAGTAAATTTGTTAGCTGCCTCTGGGATCCTTGCGTGTTTCACAGATTTCTAGAAAATTCATTTAAAAAAAAAGAAAAAAAGAGAAATTTTAGAGATAAAAACATTCATAAGGCAACATTCTCCTCAGATATGCCAAGATGGTCACAACTGGCAACTCAAATGCATCCTAAGACTAGTAGATAGTTTGCTGAAACACGGGAGTTAGGAATCTGATCTGTAAAAGGCAAACACCTTTATCAGCAAAGTCATATCACTCATCTTTGTCATCTACATTACAAAGGCCTCTGGGATGACTGAACTCCATTCACAGACAGACTGAACTAGGAGCTCAGTCTCTCTAGGTTTAAGGAGCTTCAATTAAGCACCTAAACCTGACCCTACATCCTTGCACATAAATGCATTCTTTGTTTTCCTCGAAGTTCAGTGCAAATAAATTTACAAAATAAATGAGCACTCAGCTACACTGGAGATTGATGAAACAGAGTTTGACCAGGAAGTGCTAAAACCAAGGAAGTTCTGTAAAAAAATAGGACATACAACAAACTCACTTCAATGCTCTTCAACAGAATATATATATACCAAGAAAGAAATACACATTAGACGAAAGTTAAAATTCTTACTGTCATTTTTCCTGGGAACAGCAACTTTTAAGTGCTTAATATCTCATCAAATATATGCTTGATCGTAAGCTCTCCTTTAATTATTTTTTTCCACACATTCACCAGTGCCTTTGCATACAGATGTCCTAGACCAAATGAATATTTAAACTGTTGACATTTCAGTACTCTCTCAAATTCACAGTCTCAAACTTCCCTTACAGAAACAGGACAGGAAAGTACTGTTATCTGCAGACCCAAACCAAAGCCTTGTTTACCTGGTGTAACTCAAATTCCTATATTTAAAATGCAATCACATTTTCTGCAGTATAACTGGGATTGCCTCCCTCACCAACTCATTTCTTCTCAAGACTCCATATACTTCCCAGTCATTAACATGTCCCAGTTAGCTATAACAAACCATGGCATTTATTCTTCCAAAATTACTTCCTAGAAGTCTAGGTTCAAGCAAAACTGACCTGATCCCACCAAGTTTCACCTTCGTTTTTCCTTCTTCACCAGCTACCCCTGTGTTGAGAAGGCTACCTGGACCCTGCACAGCCTAACTATAACCTTTCCATAGAATCAGCACTCCCTAAGCGCCATCACAGCTTTCTGCTTCTTGCCTGTAGCAGTCTTCATTCAGATCTACATGGTTTCTTCTGTACATCATACCAGTGAGAAAGAGACTGTGGAAAAACACTCTGGTTCAGCCAGCTGTATATCCCCATCCACATTGCAAATGTCAGCCCAAACTACACCTTATGTCCCTAGTTACTTCCTACTCCTTTGTCCTCCCCTATGCCCACTAACTCAAACTGAACATCAAACTTCTCACATGACCAACACAGGGGAAATGCTTACTCAGGAAGGATCAATACAACCTAGAATCTCACCCTGCAAAAAACTCTCAGATGTTACGGCTGGATTATTCTTTGCTGGATCTGGCTGAGCATGTGTAAAATGGAAATTCTGGAAGGAAGGGAAACACTGACACATAACAGGATTCAAACACCTTTAAATAGGTTCAATGTGCAAAATGAAGGTGTAAAAGGCGGCTACAGCCCAAGTGAGAATGCAAGATCTGCTGCCAAACGCAATTTGCCTTGCAACACATTCAGAATGCAGAGGCTGTTCCTTAATTACAACACTGCTGACAAACACACACGACTATCGTGTTCAGAAAAAATGGAAGGCATCTCACCCACCTCCTAAAAAATCCCTAAAACAAATAAAAACTGCACAACAATGATTTTATGCCAAACTGCTTCCAACCTAAAACAATGAACAAAACTGTTTTTCCAGTTATAAGTTTTATATTGTTTTTTTATTTGTTTTCACTCTGCAAAACCCATTCCACCAGGAATCCTGAAACACTGAAATAGAGCACTTCAAAGATGCAGAGAAATGTCTATACCCTAGGGAAACAAAGATGAAAGAATAGAACGCAAATTGACACAGATGACAAACAGAGTTTGCATTTTGTGTTAGCAATCAAAAGTTATGATTTCACACTTCTTCTGGCTAAGCAGTATCTGTGAACGGGTTTGTGTCAACATGCAGAACTGTTAGAACTAAGCCATTCCACCTCCAATTATTCTTTTTTGTAAAAAGCAAGTAATCTTAATCATTTTAAGTTCAAACTCCTTGAAGTAATAGTTACAATATTACTAATATTATCCTATCCTATCTTTATTGAAAGCCTTAAAGATATTTATCTGGAATCATTCAAAAATATTTTCCTACTGAATTGAACAAATATTGGAGAGACTATCATTCCAACTTCAATCCCAGACACTAAAAATGAAACCATCTTGATTTACTGTTAGTTTTATATCCAAATTACTGCTGTACTCCACACTTAAAGATCATCTCTGTAGAAAATCATGACATAAATTCATGCAACAGATAATCCTTCACAACAGATCATTCCATTGAAACAGCACAGTTTAAACAAAAAGAACTCAAGTATTTCACAAATAAGAAATACAGTATTATGAAACAGTTTTAAGCAAAATTTAGAACATGAAATACACATTAGCCTTTCTGACTATTCTCTGAAGTCACAAATATGCTGCTGTTTTCAAGCTCCTGAATTGCTTTTAACCCATTAATCACCAGTTTATAAACCAACTCTTTACTCTCTCCTTTTGGCAAGTTAGTTAAGTGCATGAGGCATTTTTATTTCCTGTTATTGACTGCCTACTTTTCATACCACATGTAGTTTATATACTTTTCATAGTACTAATTTTTTCCACATATTTGGAGGTTTACATTATGTGAATTGGTAATAATGTGAAATTCTTTATTCCCCATTCAAGATGCATTAAATGAACTCATAAGGCAGTCCAAGAGTGCTCACCTGTGCTCTGTTTAAACAGAACAAAGCTGAGCTACTTGGCTCAGAAAGTGGATGGTAAGAAATAGAGTTACTGCAAAAGAATGAAGCCGATTCCAAATTTCAAGGAGAGATCTGTTGGTCTGTAAATAAATAGGGTCTAAAGAAGTTTTAGCTGTCACAGTTTTGGGTATTATACAGAAACTGCTAACATACACAGTTGCCACTACTGGTAGCTTAATTTTGCCCTGCAGGGCCTGAACTCAACTAAGCTTATAATTTTGCCATCTTCCAGCCAAAGAACTTGACTATCGCCAGTCTAAACTGGATCAGGATAAAGCAGCAAACAAGTAACAACTTAAACGGACAGTATCATCAATATTCACAGAAAAAATTGCTTAAGGGCAAAAACTTACCCAAAAAGCAAGATACAATTCAACACCCTACAGAAATTATGAAAAATGCTATTCAGGTTATTAAACAAGCAAAACTGGGGGCCTTAACCTGAACAACGGTTACATTCAAGCTCCACGTTACATCAATGGTGTCATGTTTTCATTCCTATGTTTCGCACAAATTCTTGTGTCTACATTCAGATTTCAAACAAGCTTTGGATTGTCAACTGGAATATTTTCCCTGATTCATTTACTTCTCCCCTGCTTTACAGTGGTTCTAGTAAGTTTTAGCATAAAACCAGTATTATTACCTGCGGAGATGGAGAAAGGCTGTGTAGCACTGCTTACGGAACTCCTGGTACTGTTCACTCTGTGTGCCTCCCATACCTTCCACCATCTCCTTGTTCAGCTTCATTGGGGGAGGCAGAGGCTTGGGGTCTCGTCCCAAAATATAACCAAAGTCAATGTGAAATAGTTTACCTGTAGAAGAATGAAAGACAAGCAGTTTACACAGTATCAAACCTTAATGCAAAACTTGGAAAAAAGAAAATCTTTAAGTGTCATTTCTAGAAGATACTAAGCCGCTGTCAAAAAAACCACAATTCACTGTTTTCTGTAAGGCTTGAAACTGTATTTTTTGTATCTTCAGCTGCCATGCTGACATTATGGGTTTAAAAAAGTAAAGCTGATTTCAAATTCATTAAGAGTATTCATAAACAAGATGAATTTTTTTAAAATGTACGAAGAATATTCACAAAGACTGAATCAACGTTGAAACTGGACATTAGATATTAAATGCACAGCTAGATACTACTAATTCTTTGTGCCTTCCTTAGAATTTGTTAGCAAATTAAAATATTAATACACACACTGCACTACTTTTAGTATCCAATTTGGTTGCTGTGGCATAAAATATGTTATTTCAGTTGTATGTTAAATCTTCCAAAGGGAAAATAAGACTCATGATCCTAAGAGTGAACTCTTGAGGCACTAAAAACCGAGGAAGATTCCAAAGCTGTTTTGAAATTCTTTAAGTTAAGATTTATCAACATTTTTCAAATACATTTAAGAAACATCACGATTCCAAATATGAAATTGTATTTCAAATGTGGTAACGTCTGCATTATACTTTTGCAGTACTAAAATGCAGAAGTTCCATCACTTGATCACTACCTATTTCCCCTGCAGAGCGATGCTGTAACTAAGTAGGGCAGCCAGATCTAGTTGCCATATAGCAACTAGGAAGACATTAATTTAGAGGAGCCTTAAAAGCAGCCTATAAGAAAGCTGCAGAGGCACTTGTTAAATGGGCATGTAGTGATAGGACCAGGTGGAATGCCTTTAAACACAGAGGAGAGATTTAGGTTAGACATGAAGAAATTTGAATGTGGTGAGGAGCTGGCACAGGTTGCCCAGAAAAGCTGTGGCTGCTCCATCCCTGGCAGTGCTCAAGGCCTGGGTGGGGCTTGGAGCAACCTTGTCCAGTGGAAAGTTTCCCAGGCCACAGCAGGGGTTAGAACTGGAGGAGATTTAAGGTCCCTTCCAACACAAACCATTCTGATTCTGTAATCTCAGACCAACTGACTACATTTAAAGTGTTTTTGCAGCATTAACTTGACAAAACCTTATATATATCTATACCTCTTGCTTCAAATGCACAATGCAACTTCTCTTCCTATCAAGAGCTTGCATGCAGCCGTGCTGTTTATAGTACTGCTCAGACCTTTACTGGGGAGTATTCACTGTATTCCCTTTTAATAGTTCTGAACCATACGTGGGACACAATAGGTCTCAACTGAAACACCTGCAACTTCAAAACACCTACTAAAATAAAATAAAATGAACTGAAGATTAAATATTATATAAACATGCAAATAAAAATTTGGTCAAGAGAAATCAAAAATAGTAGAACACATAATTCTTAGGAAGTCAGTTTCTAGGAACATTCTTGACGCATTTCATAAGTGGAAAATATTGACCATATAAAGAAAAAAAATAAACTGAAAGTGTTCTGCAAACAAATTTCCAGTTCGAAGTACAAAATTTCAACAATGACTTGGCCCATACCAGAGCTGCATTACAAACCAATGGTAAGAATGCAGATATGCCAAGAAACATTTATATAAAAAAACAAAACAATGCTACATATAGGTGAAATCTATCATGTGAATTCTTCAGAACAGTGAGAAACCGTCTTCCTGAACTCTGCAGTAATCAGTAATCAAGAATTAAACTAAGAAGTACAAAAAGATGACACGTGTTTGAACTGTTAGGCAAGTTAAGTTAGCAAAGCTACCCAGTCACATTAATAAATTTAAGTTTTACAAGACTAATTCATAGAGAAAAGTGAAGTGTAGTAGATATGAGATGGAAGATCTTTTAAACAAGAAGGTAGAAAATTATTAGCATGATTGTTATCTAGACAGTCACAGACAGCACAGAACACACAGTCTTGCTTCAGAGTTATGGAACTGAATAGCATTATGAACAGAGATCTGTTTGCCAAGGGGAATTTTAACCTGCAGCATCTGCATTAATTTAAATAATTTCATGAGCCTAGGTTTGATTTTTTTGAAAAAAATCGTCAGTAGCTTAGACCACTTTACTGAATAGTAATTTTATATCTAAGTTTCTATTAGAGAAGTGTGCTTGGTATATGTCATATGCACTTTTTAACCTAAGAAACAAATTCCATCACAGTCAATTTTCTAAGGGACATCACAAGGACACTTAACAAGCAGGCAAAGTATCTGCCAGCTGATAAATGCTAGAAGCATTACATTTTGCATACCTAATTGTGCTACAAACCCCCCAATCCCTTAATACTATTTTCAAGCTGTTACAGGAGACACTTTTAGAGCTCAGTTCTGTAAACTAACTTTCTGAAATAGGCACTTGGATATATACACCCCCTCCCACCATTAAGTTACAGAAAATTTTTAATTAAAAAGTTTGGGGGTCTGTTTTCTCTTCATTTATTCAAACCTGTCACCTTGAAGAGTCAAGAGAACATTTTGAATAAAACAGTAATTCATGTGGCAGTAATTAACCCCCCCTTGTTTTTTTTTTTAGTTAACTCTAGAGATAGGGAATAAGAGGCGATAATTAGTAATTTAAATTGCTAACAAAGATGCATCTAAACCATTCAAAAACATTCTAATAGCTGACTATGTTCCCAGAAATTAATTAATTGCACATTTTTAGGAATGAAGTACAAAAGACAGCGTAAGATGAGGCCATCCAGCATTAATATTATTGCTTCCCTAGCTGTACTTCAAAATGTAGCAGGCTTTTAGGCTGACTCAAAATCTAAGTCAAAAGCTTTCATTTAAATACTTTAATATTTTTTAAATCCATAGACTAAGCACAGACTGAACTAGTTTTCGATTGTGCAGCTCCTCCCTGATCAATTAAACCAGCATATAGTATTACAGAACACAGACAGAACCCCTTGGTTCTTGCCTGAAGCCGCTACACTAGTGAAGACTGACCAGCCAACTTGAGGAGTACATAAGTTTCAGAGCTTTCTACAGAAACACCTGACTTACGTTCACATTGAGGTCTTAAATACAGTTGAAACAAGCAAAGAGTGAGCCTGCTTTGGACAAATTAGATAGGCTGTGTATTTAGTACAAGTTAGCCTGGTCTAGTGGAAGGTGTTCTTGCCCGTGGCAGGAGGGTGGATTAGATGAACTTTAAGGTCCTCTTCAAGCCTAACTACTCTGTGATTCTATGATTTATGTTAATAAATAATATACTTGATTATTTGAAATCTTTTAATGCTAAGATTAAAAGGTTGCAAGTACCTCGACTGATCATCACAAGTAAAATCTGTATTAGGGTTTAACACTGAACATCCCACTTCCATGGTATTAATGAATGCAATGATTAGACTATCACTCAGTGTATGCCCTATTACAAGAACAAGGCTGGAGATAGTTTCTGGCACCTATTTGACAAGGTATAGTGCAAGAAAATCCTGAGTAGTAGCAGAAATAGCAGAATTAAAAATAGGAACCAGAAAGAGCAAGATTAAAAATAGGAACCTGAACACTCCAGCTCTACACAAAGCAACTACTGTAGGTTATATGAACTTCAAACAAAAAATATCACTTTGAGCTAGAAATTACTGTACTGAAGATGTAATTTTAAGAGTGCAGAATATATATTTAATAAGAACTTTTACTCTGTACAAATTAACTCTCACTGTGAATAGCATATTGTCTCCTATCACAGCCACCACTCCCGACAGGCATCTATAAAGACAGAGACAAAAGCTACCAATAACAACTTACTATCTTTTCATGAACTTAAACATGCTTTCTTCTTCAAGAGTGCAGCTCCAAAAAACACTACTCATCTGAAATTTATCAGCCTCAGTTATCTTAATACTTAACAAATAATCTTGTCTAGTGAACACAACTGAAAAACAGTTTACCCAAGAATCAGCATTTTGTTTGGGCAGCTGCTGAGTGAACTGTGTAACACTACTAAAAGCTTTGAACTTCCATTGTTTATAAAACAATTACATTTCCCTTCTTTAATATACAGCGCCAGTGCCATAATACATACACTTCAATCTCTTAGACCATCATGTTATCACCTCACCTTCTAATCTATCTTCTTCAGATTTATTACATCTTCATTTAAAGGGCTTTTAATTATTACACACGCTTATAAATTAAAGACAAAACTGCACATCTAATTTTGGTTTATTACTGTTCCTGAATGACTGCTAAATCATATGGATGATGGTTTTTTTAATTTGGGTCATGTTTTAAACTGAATGTTAGTTAAGACATCAGGTGAAACATGCTTCATTCTCTGAACGTCCTACATTCTTGTAGGGCTAAGTCCTGTAAAGGACTTGGAATTTCTAATATTTAGACACTGAAACCTTTGGACACCTATTTAGAAATCTGAGGTTTTTATAACAATACGAGACTTCAGGCACTGAGAAAACAAAATCTAACAATTCAGGAATCAAGATCACACACAAGTATGCATGAAATTCCTGCCCTGTTTCAAGGCTAGAAGGGCTATATGTAGGCAACTACATACAGTTCAAGATACACAGCTTTGGTCAAACATTTTTGATGTTGAAGGCAGCTCACTCCTAAAGCCTGAAACATTACATCAGCACTCTTTTCAGGAAGGAGGAAAAATCTCTGCTGAACACTTCAAATAGTGTGTCTCACCTTAACAACTAGGGCCATAATAATCATTCACCAATCCCCATTTAAGCTATTTTACTGTAGAAAAGGCAAGGCACAAAGCACTTACTGACTGGAAGAGGATGAGATGTTTCCAGGAATATGCCATAATGTAGCCTGTTCACAGAATTATTTTGTTCAAAACATAAAAGCTGGTACTGTTGCATACTGATAAGGTGTTTTTTTAATTTAATTTTATGAGGCTGACTCCATTTTTCTACTGAACACCCACCTGGTTTTCTAATGTGTGGAATAAAGTGAACAGGCCCTTGGAGAGTTCAAGGAAATGGAATCAAACATGGAAAGTTTTCCTGACCAGCAGTCAGGGCATGGGAGATTTGAAAGTCCATCTGAGTTCCCTTCAGCCTTAAGAGTGAAGTGATCTTTGACTAAGTGAAGTATGGACTTGTGGAGACTAGAAATTGGTATCTGGTGCTTGCAATAGCCAATAACATCTAACTGCAGCTGGAGAGGCTGATTTGTCCATCACTTTTACTGCTAATGTCTAGATGCACAGGAGGAAGTTCCCACATAACAGCATAGAAATTGTTCTATTTCACCAGTGGAGTCAAGAAAACTCCTGAAAAACTGCACAGAATTCTGAAATGCTTAAATAAAATGCAGGAGGCAAGGCAAATTAGATGCAATTACTAAAATAAAATAAGTCTGGTAACAATTAGCTTTTAACAGGTCGGAAAGCCTTATAAATTATTTCCAACTTATCTGTTCTTACTTTGAGGAAGAAAAAACCCCAAACAACCAAAATACAAAATCCCCCAAATTCTTAATTCAATATAATTTGTGTAAACTCCCACTATTCTAATTTGGCTTATACAGAAAAAGTACAATTTAATGACTATCCTAACTGAATGGCTATTTTAAATTTGAAGCAATACGATAAAAATTCCTCTGATGCATTTGGATGGATGGATGGATGGGTGAGGAGTTTTTTCCTGGCTTTCCCAGAAAATCCTGATGTTGCTGTCAGAATTTCTTCTTTGCTATCCAAGCATTTAATGTCATCGTCTTCATCATGTATATATTAAAGCTTTCCCAAGACTAGACAAAAATGGAAGAAAGTAGCATGACTTGTTAAGGATTTATTCAGAATACCAGTTTTTTTTTTTAACCCAGTACACAGCAACTGAAGTTCATCATGGTAATCCACATAATAGATAAGGGCTGAGCTTGTCATAAGCGCTGTAATTTCTGCCCCCTGACTCACACCTCAAGCTGTCTATTATCAAAATATACTCCAGGCATATCGTAAGAAAAAAAATATGTCAGATATGTATTGTTAAATCAGAAATACTGTTCAAGATACCTACAAAAGAAAATGTTTTAGCAGATTAACAGCTGAAAGTTTATATTCTTTTTTGGGAAGCATGACAGGAATTGGAGCCACCGAAAAAAATCTAAAGGATAACATTATGTGCTAGTTTCATTATTTTTTCATAAAAAAGGACATTTTTCTATCAAGACCAGTAATGTTTAAGAAGAAATTCTAAAATGCCACTGCATTTCCCATACTACAGTAGTTTGCAACATTAAGTACACCGATAAACGCTTTTATTGTCTAACCACTAATAGAGAGGAAGGTTTGAATCCTAGTTTTTTCATTTTTGTCATCTCCAAACCTGATTTGGCATAATGATTTTAACTGATAAGCGCTGAAATTACAAACACATGGTGTCATTTTGCATACGGAACTGTTCACGCCTTTGCTGTCTTACCAGGCAACCCTTTCTAACTGAGACTGAAGAATAAATCAGACATCAATTGCTGCACTTCATACTGAAGACAGATCACAGCTCTACCTCTAAACACTGAAAGATGGTAACCGTACTCACTGTCATAAGACTTTAAAAAACTTGTCAAACATGAAGACACTCATTTCTGGGTACTACAGTAGCAGCTAGATACCAACTCTACAATCAAAACAAGAGTGGGGCAAATGCGGAAGAAATTGTTTTCAAGGGAAGGCACAACAGAATTGAAACATACTAGCATAACACATGCTACATGAAAGTTATCTGAACATGCTACATCTCACAATCCAGCTTCACAACCATCCAGCTCTTCCTCCCAGGGCAAGAAATGGCAAATTACCTGGCAACTCAGATGCTGGCATTAATATATTAACCAGTCTGTAATCCTACAATGAGGCACTGATGTTACTTAAAGCTGGGTATTCAGCTGCAAAACACTGTCTTGTTATTTACAAGTCACAGTAATATCTGCCTTACAGATTTGGAAACAAGAAATTAAAACATACAGCAATTGATAACACATTTCATCTCCAGGAGAAGCAGACAGTTGAATAAATATTCCTGTAATGCTATACTGACTACATAATGTGGCTTTTAGGTTACAAGCAAAGGCACACTTGTGAAACTGATGTTAAGTATTCTTGTAATTTTTAACGTTACTGATAGATAAGCATGTTTTGACTGGTTTCCCTATACCTCCTTCTAAATAAACTTCTACAGCTGCCCTTCAAGAGTAACAGAACAGCATTTAGAAATCTAAAAGTCTAGATAACTAGTTTAAGACTACTTTAAGAAGTCACCCTGGTTTCAGAACTACATGCATATAACAGTCATAAAGGCAGCAGAAATTATTTCTCCCAAACAACAGACATACTAATTCCATCATCCAAAAGATGTATTTCTAACACTGAGTGGGAAATAATTTGTTTTTATGAAATTCAGTATTGATTACTTAACATTTAAATATACCATATCAATTACAAAACACATACATCTGTATGTTATAAGATGATGCATCCATTCCATTGGAAGGAGTCTAACATAGGTGTGGCTACATCCATCAAACTAAAAGGTAAAGCCAGAAATATATATTGCTATTGACATAAAATAATGGGAAAGCAACGATGGTATTCAGCATTCTTTAGCCTGCCAGAAAGCTTGAATTTGTTAAATAGCATCAGACAGGATGTACATGTGGTCATGTGCTTTTGAAAAACCTTAAAGCTTCCATTCTTCAAGAATGAAGTCAGCTTTTTCCAACTGAAGTCTAACGGATTGTCAATAAGAAGAAACACGCAAGAGGCTTTGTAGCAAGCCTCCGCTGTATGTGGAACAAAACACTTTCTCTAGATAGCTCAGAAAACCTCTCACAGCATGTGACAAGAACACAACAGTAAAACTTCAGACTCCGAAAATGCCATGAGTGTGCACTGCCCTCTGCTGCACCGATTAAATTCTTCCACTAAGCCACACAGCCATTGCCCAGATACTTTCTAACATAGGCAAGATGCACTTTTTTCCCCAATCAAAATGCTAAATTTCTACTACTGAGCGTGCAAGCATTGCCTGCTATGGGAGGATTTATGTCCATCACCTCACACATATGACAGAGATCTCACAACACAGACTTTAAAATGCCCATTTGTGCATTTCCAAGCAGAAAAGGAAAAAACCCATTTGCTTCAGTTGTTCTCTCATGCTTAGAGCAAAACCTTTTAGTTTAAAAAAGGGTTAATTTTCTACTCTATCATACAGAGTATGCTGATGCAAAGCAACATATGCTTCAGCTTTAACTGTAAACTAACAAGCCTTCCACTTGGATGTGTCTCTTTTCTCCAAATAACATTTTTTATTTACAAGTTTTTCATTCAACAGAAATTTTACTTTATTATAAACCCTTAACCACAACTCATTACTCTCTGTCACTATGTAATGAAGGCATTCAAGGCATTAGGACTCCTATGGGAAGCTGCAGTTCAAAAGCAAGCAAAGCAAGCAAAACAAAAACCCAAACCAACCAACCAACCGAACAACAAAAACTCAAAAAAAATCTTTCCCTTCAAGAAACTGGGGTTTTTGTTTGGATTTTTTTTTTTTTGTTAAAACTTCATTGAAAATTAGTTTGCATGTAGCTGCACGAGTTTCTTCACAAAAGCACTTGAATTTCCCTACAACCCAAGGCACCGATTGTAACAACTGAAGTAGCTTTTCAAGTCCTTCATTTCCTCTGCTAAAGAAATCTTCTATTTATTTGGAATCAGTAGAATTGCTCACTTACCTAGTATGTTATTAACCCATACAGACGGCAATAAAAGATAACATTTAAAAAGCTAAAACAATTTAGGGAGAATCAAAATGCCTATCTGCTATTTTGAATTTTCAAGACACAGGTTTTGCTGCAAAATAAAGGATGTAATTTATTAAACAGTAACTTCTACAAATTTTTCTCCTCCAGCTGTGAATTTGCAATGAGCAGGACACTAAAGAATCTTTTTTCTTCTTTGTTTTCAGAGAAGGCTTCAAAAAAAAAAAAAAAAATAATCTCATTTGAAGCTAAATTGTCCAACCCGCTCAGTTAGGCTGATGATGAAACACATGGATTTTTTTGTCGTACAGTGGTTTGATCAAGATTCATAGGGGATAGAAAATGCTGCAGTGAATCCTGTTCTGACAGGTCACATGTGGCATTCATACTTCTGGGACATATGTTGCAAGTTTCTCAGAAAAACATACAGACCTGGAAAGCTCACATAACCAATCTCCTTAAAAGAAAGTCAAATCCAAGGCAAGAATTCACATGGACATCTCAGTTAAGCTACCAAAATTACACCTGCTTCCTAATTCCCAATACCTACATTCTTAATACCTGATACCTACAATGTGGTTGCCCCATCCCTGGCAGTGTTCAAGGCCAGACTGGATAAGGCTTGAAGCAACCTGGTCTAGTGGAAAGTGCACCTGTCTGTGGCAGGGGGTTGGAAGTCGATGAGCTCTTGGCCACCTTTAAGGTAACAGCAAAATGTTTCTTGGTCTCAGGCAAAGGCAGTCCAATTTTTCCTTGTTCTACAGCCATGCTCCTTTCAAAAAGAGGCAGCACCACTCACTCTTGTAGTTAACAAAAAACATCTTACAGGTCCAGCTTTCAGTGTAAAAAATGTGATAGTAGAACACAGGAGTGTAAAGTAAGTCAACTGTAAAGGGTATAAAATCCGTCAGTGCTTATAAACATGTCTGTGTTGAGGTGAAGTTAGGTTTCCAGTACCTACAGATGTATAAATGGCTCTTAAACTGACATCAAAACTATGTATCAGATACACATTGTATCATGACTTGCTTACTAATGTGTTTGGAGAGCAATTAATCGTTTGCTTTATTGCTCTTCAACTGCCACTTCACACTACTAGTCGTTTAAACCTAAACTTTGATTCACTTGATTCACCTTTGATGAGACATGATCACTTTACATTTAAAATAAATTCTAATCTACAATACTCAGTGGGTTATACCCAAGAAAAATGGAGTGAAACAGTACCAACACTAGAAATTAAACAACTGCTGTTACAACATTATACTGCTAAAAGAATTACCTGTTTTTGTTAGCAAAAGATTATCCAGATGTCTATCTCCAACTCCAAGGATGTAAGTAATTACACAATAACCAGCTGTAACAAGTAAATTGTAAACATCAATATAAGTACCTTTCAAGGAGAGCAACAAGTTCCATGCAATTAACAACAACATATGACATTATCTTAGTACTTGTTCACTAACAATAAATATACAGACAGTGGGCACAGGGGTGGTGCTGGTGAAGAATGATCAAGATTATCAGCACCATGAATGCATTTGAAGTAATAAATTAAAACTCCTAAGTTTATTCAGTACTGCCTAGACCTTGATTTCTTGCTACACAATTATTTACTTAATACTAAAATCCTGAATTCATTCAATATTGGGATTAAGATACTTCAAATGAAGATCAAGTATTCTGAGGAAAATGAATGTATACCTTTTGAACTGAAGATACTTTAAGGCAGCTGTAAATAAGCATTTGACATTGATATGAATCTGAATGCATACATATCAATATTACTTACAAGCTAAGCAGTAAGCCAGTGGTATTTTAACACTGCCATCAGTTTACTGAACAAGGGCTACACTACCACTTCTTGCAATTCAAATAGAAAAGGAATTTGAATGTAACCCTCGTCACGCACAAAACCCAGATGTTTTAAAAGCAAATTAAATTTTTCTGCCCCAAATACACACGATTCATTGTTATATACATGTTTTTTATCTAGCTGAATTGTAAAGACCCCAACTCACGATGCGGCGGGGGCAGAAGTAAGATTATTGCAAGAAAGCGAAGAGTACTTCTCATTTCCTTTAAAGAGAAAAAAGAGGGATGAGGAGAGGAACTGTACATGACATGCCGGCCTCAAAACTATTCTCTTCACAGGGATTCTGACAGCAGGTACATGTACAGTCCCTTGCCTGAGTCAGCTAAACTAGAATGTCTTACTACCTGCCCTTTATACTTAAGATAAGAAGTTACCAACTCTGTAACTTACCACAGCTCTTCACATATGTGTCCATCACCTCTGCACTTATTCCATGAGGACCAGTATCACTAGGTGCGTGTTTTCTGAAGAAGTTCTGGATGTGAAGTTAACAACAAATTTATTTATTCTACTTGATTTGAAACAGGATCATTAAACAGGGGGGAAAGCACCAGAGCTAAATCAAGACCACAAATGTTCCTTATTAAGATTACTTCAATTACAACCACTCCCCCCAAAAACTAGTAAACTAATTTAATTTTATACAGCTTTATTTATTTTCTTAATCATCACATTCTTACACTCAACAGAAATAGATCTGATGTTCAAAAGAAAATCCAATTTAATTTAGTAACAGCTTCAGAAAATGAACAATGCAAGGAAAAGTTACTAATTAATAACTATGAATTACTTCCACAGGAAACATTTAGGCCAGGACTAACAGTCCAGATTATTTAACTGCATGTGGGACATACACTTTCACATCACTGTATGTCTTTATGTTCCTCAAGACTATCAACTTTTACTGAGATTAAAAGGAAAATCTAAGTCATCAAATGGAAACTTCTCATTTCCTGTGAAACGCAGGCACTGTCAAAACAGTCCTTTTTCAGTACTCAGCAGAAACCTACCAGTATTGGATTACTTGCTTTAAAACTACTCAGAACTGAAAGATGTTTTCATATTTATACACAGTGCTCATCTTTAATAAAATAGGTGTGACAGCCAAAATGAACATTTACAAAAAAAAAAAATACACCAAACTTTTGTAGTGCCTAAATATGTTCATTTAGATTTTATTTCTTCGGCCTCCAGTGCCCAGCTATTTTATCATGCTTTGGCACAGAAAATCTGGGTTGTATGATGTATTTTGGCATTGATCTGTGAAGTAATCTTAGACCGCATTTTTTTTGGCATTTTGTCTATTTAGGTTATTGATTCTCCACAATAATTGCGGTCTGCTAATCATAACCCTACTAGCAAAAGGAGTTTTGTTGTTCTTGAAAGAAATGAAATCTTGCTGCCAGTTAAATTTCATTATCTATCCTGGCATAGTACTCACACCACAATAATCAAAGCCTGCAATTTACACTTTTTGATCAGAAGATGACTTAAAAATATCCCCGTCACATACCTGTATACTTTCCTCAGTAGCAAGAACTTCTGCAACTGGTACTGACTGGATAAACTGCATGAAGCCTGTGACAGAAAGCAGTCAAGTAAATAAACTTGCCAATATACAGAACTTCCAGGCTACTTGATAACATGCTTATTAAAGCACAACGCTAATACAAACTTTCATTCAACTGCTATTTATTGGCAAAAATAAATGTTTTCACCTATGTCAATTTTCCGCCTTCAGTCATTTTTAAAACAACTTTTGTTGTTTTGTTGTTTGTTTGAGGTTTTTCTTAAAACACTAAACTAGCTTGCAAAACATCTGCTGTTCCAAGTTTTTGAGACAATGGAGTAAATCAATAACTTTCTAAATATGTATCCAGAATACATCTAAAAGCATAGCCATGTTTGATTTTGTTTTGTCCTGTCCTTCTCCTCCATCTCATGCAAAGAACTACAAATAGGAGTGTTAAAAGTTATTTGTCACAGATCACACAGCAAACTAGCAGCAAGTTATGGCTACTGATTGTCACATTCTCCAAAATCCAGACCAGGCATCTTTTAGGAAGGTATCTGGGTTACCAATGGAATATTGTGATCAGTGAGGTTGTTTACTTCCATGACTTACATTGCCACAAGGTTTTCTTAGGCATTTTACCTCCTTTTCAGAATGCTGTACTAAGCAAAACATCTCTTATGAAAACTGTATGTCACAATACAGCCTATGAACAGAAAGATTCCTCCCCATACTAGGAAATAGGAAATAAAAGTATCCATACCATGTTTTGTACTAGTTGCCAGCACTTTATAGGGTGTCAGCTTCAAATCCAGATTTTCTTTTCTTAACAGCTAAAAAAAAAGCCCCAACACACAAAAGCAAACGATGAATGCAACAGAAAGGCAACTTCTATTTCTAATGGAATATAATCAGTATTGATCCCCACTGTTCTTCACTGAAACTAGTAAAAAGACTGCTTTACATGTTTGAGGGGTTTTATTTGTGGTTTTTTTTTTTTTTATTTTTTTTTTTAACTACACAGGATCACTGCATCTATAAAGAAAATAAAAAGCCACCCAAGATCTAAGAATTCTGGAAGGTATTGGCAATGTAAGCTGCAGTAGCAGTTTTTAACAGTTTTACTCTTGACAAGTGAAATCAAGAACAAAGCAGTGCAAGGATATGGATTAGTAATTCTCACCTTATCCATGAGTGAAATAATTTGAAGAATAAGTTGATCTTGACGTAAATCATCACCATGCTTGAAAATCACAGGATATTTGCCTCCGTCTTCTGTCTTGAAGAACAACTGAGCAGGCATTAAGGCACTCTGGAAAAGGAAACTTGTGCTACAAAGCTGGTTCACAGCAATGCTCCTATTAACATGTTGCTACAGTGGAGGTCTGAAATACAAATCTTTGTTTACTGCATTATAGTCAGAAGTGAATTAAGCAAGTACCAAATGCAGTTACCAAAAGGTTTATAATAGTCTAATTTGAACAGCAACAGTCTGTTAGCAGCAATAGAACTCCTTCCATGCTCTCCAGTTTGGTAGAAAAGAAGCAGTTCTAAACCTTCTAAAATCAGTTACTTACCGTCTAGGAAGCAACAATTAGAAGAAAACATTTCATAGAACCATAGAATCATAGAATAGTTAGGTCTGGAAAGGACCTTAAGATCATCTAGTTCCACCCCCCCTGCCATGGACAGGGACACCTCCCACTAAACCATATTTCCAGTCAGAAGAAGTGAGATCTAGGCATGTTTTTTTAAAAAACACTTTAAGGCTTTCCTTCTTTTCCAGCAAGGAGTGTGTAGGACACAACCCGCCCTGTGCGGCAAAAATGGGCATGTAATTCCAATCAGAACACTATGCAAAAGGTCACAACAAAACAAATTTAAACTGACCAGACCAAAAGAGACACAATTATAGGACAAACTAAATCAACAAAACGCTAGAAGCAAGACATCTTAAACAATTAATTTCTTCCTTAATCTATTTAGTAAAAGCAAAAATGCCTTTTTACCTTGTTAAGAAAGCAAATTTAATTGTTTGCAACTTCTCTGCATAAAATGTGTTCAAAGGGATCCATTACCTACATAAATGATTTCATCTATTCAAACTGATAAGTCACTTGCCACAAAACCAAAGCAAAAGAATAATCAAGGATACAATCCTCAAGATTTGAGCAGTTACATTAGATTTCTACAGGAAACAACTGTTTCAAAATTAAGTTGCATAAATAAAGAAAAAATGATTCTTTAAATAATCCTACAAAAGCTGCCATGTGATGTCCAAGAGCACCAAAAATTAGTCATTCTTTCCTCATGGGATTTGTTCAGATTTTATCCCACAGAACAGAATGAGAGATTAAATGGAAATCTGTAATCTTTCAGAATCAGGAGAACTGAAGCCATCTCTGATTCTTACATCTCATGTTTTGGTCCTAAATTTTCTACATTGTGACAGAAGACATATTCAAGGCCAGGCTGGACAGGATTTTGATCATAAGTGGCATTTCTGTTCCTGTTCCTAGATAAAGCTCTGAACTAAGGAAGCATGCCTTGAGCTGAGCGACTTCAAAAAAGGCATCAGTCCTATAGAAGCTCCTTTAAGGTCTGCACATTAACTAGAAAAAAAAAAAAAAAAAAAAAAAGAGTTTCACAGAGAAAATAAAAAGTTGTTTAACCACTTCAAGAGCACATTGCACTTACATTCTGCCCTGACTACATGAGCCCCTTCAAATCTTTCAACTGATGTTTCTAAGCTTAGTACTCTTAAGTTTGCTTGTATTTCAGATATTCATAAGTCCTCATTTACCTTGAAGAGTGTAGCTTTTTCAGGGATTATTCCTTTAATTTTCACCTGAGGTTCCAGAGGGAGTGGAATAAGTTCCATATCTGCTAAATTCATCTTTTCGTTATCTGCCAACAGTGCCTGAAGCCTCTCATTCTAAGAGAATAAAAGAATGAAAACTTGGTGGTTTTTAACAAACAAACAAAATCCAAGCAAAAAAAAAAAAAATCACCTACCAGGTATGTATGAACAGTTTAAAATTCTTTTAACAAAGGATGCACTATTATTGTTAAATTTATCCAATTCTTTACTCTTCTGAAGAATCAAAATTCACTCTTAAAATCCAGTGAAATAAAAAATCTCTATGTGCAGTAATCTGAATAAGGAAGCAGACATTCCAACTACTTTGAGTACAGTCAAACAATTTTACAAGTGCCAGATAAAACAGTCTTACAAAAACTTATTTCTAAACTGCCTGCATAAGTAGCAGGATGATTTGGTTTCCATACCAGCATCAAATATGAGCTCTTCTTCAGAAATCTGATTCAAGTCTGATCCTTCAAATCCCTGAACTCATGTTTGTTGGTGATACCCTACTACCAATAAACCAAACAGCTAACAGCTTGCATAGATCTCATTTCAGGGCTTGCTTTGTATTCCTGTATCTGTAGTTACCAGAAACACAACAATTTCAAGTACTTTACCCCTCGGTGTACTACATAATAAAGGTCAAATTCGTTTAAGTTTCTAGTCTTTTCCCCTGCTGAATGTAACAGGCATAACCAGACAGGAAGGCAGTCTTCTACTGTTAGGAATGGTTCTAGTGGTTAATTGCTGCTAGCTAGATGCACAAAAAAAATAAAAAACAAAACAAAAAAAAAACCAAACAAAGAAAAAGGTGCCATGCGTTTCTTGGTTTTACAGAAATATCCTAGCAATTATAAAAGAATATATGACAGAATGCTACCATGTATTGCACAAGCAGGAAATTTTCTTACGAACTGAAAATCCCTCCTCCTCTTTTAGTGATTAGGCCTTTATTACTTATACATACAGCATTCACAAAATTTCATAAAAAGATGCAATGCTTAGGTGTTTCATTTTTCTGCACAAATATACCCCACAGGTTTAAAGAAAGGTGACAAATTTCATTATACTGAAAAAAATCAGTGCTTAAAAATATTGACGTGCGTCAGAAGAAAATACATTAATAGAAATCTCCCTGGTGTTCCTGCTTCTTCCCTATATCCATCTGTCAAATTCACTTAAAATGCACTAGAAATCGTTTTCATCAAGATGCAACTGAAGACAAAGTTCTGCTAATCATATTCCTAATAGCAGGAGTAGTTTTGTTGCTCCTGGAACAAATGAAATCTTGCTGCTAGTCAAATTTCATTACCTGTCCTGGCATAATACTCACACCACATTAACCTCTGCTACCTTCCCATGTCTCCTCCAATTTGTTCACTGTTATATCAGCAACAACTCCATTTTTCATCCTATCTTCCTTTTGCCAAATTAACCAAGACTTTTCTCAAGGGGCTCTTCTGTTTCACATCTACGAACTTTCAGAACACTTTGGAACTTTAATGTATTTAAACCTCTACAAATTCTGTTTAAAGTTAGCTGAAATTATTACAGGATAGTCAAACATCTCTTATAAATCTTGGTGCTAAGAATTTTCAGTGAAAAGCTAACATTCCTATTGTTAAATTCTAGACAGACCTAAGTTTTCCACTCCTATAGTTACCTTTTTCTTACGATTTCCACTTTCACGCTGCACTGCTTTCATCACATGAACTAGCCGATCCACAAACGTCTGCTGGGCTGCCAACAGCGAACGCATAACTCTGACAGACTTATCACCCTAAGTAAATTAAAAGAAACAAAATTAGTTCTTTGTTCTGTCACTATCTTATCTAGAAATCATTCCTTTAATCTTAGACCTTTGGGCTTTTAAGAGGTAAATGAATAATGATCAATTTCCTGTCAATTCAAAAACGATTTTCTGTAAAGCACAATCAGAATCACTGTACCTACCAATCAGTTATCTGACTTACAGGGACACTTCAATTTGCATCAACAATTTCAGTGGTATATAGCCATGCATTACAAACCTTATTCATATAGCCAAAATAAGTTCGGAAAGATAAGCACATGGAATATTCTATTTGTGGTATAAGAGTCAGATTTGAGTAACGTTCCTAAAATCAGAATTCACATGAAGTGTGAGATGCACGAAAATCAGGAAAGACTGCACATCTACTATAAATTATAGCTTGCAATTCACCAAAGGTTCTTGGTTTTGTTTTCGGGTTTTTTTTTTTTTTTTTTTTCCCTGCTTCTCCAGCACCCTCTGCTGCCAATACACAGAACAACACTGTGAATTAAAAAGTAAGGTCTCAATTTGTCTCAATTTTCACTGCAAGGAAAAATGCTTCCAATAAAGAAATAGTAAATAAAATAGGCTAATTACACAATGCGGAGGATTTACTAACAGGAGCAAGTAATAAAACAGATGAAAGTTCTCAATGCATGTTAAGTTTCTTTTTTCAGTAGTTTGATTTTCAAAAAACCCTACAAACTCAAAATTGAAGCGGAAGCTGTTCCAAAATTTAAACACCTACGATTTAAAACCCTGCCATGCTCCTAGACACCTATGCCTTTTTAAAGAATGATTATCCCAAACTGCTATGTATTCCCTTACACAAAGCCATTACCTTCAGCAAAGCCTGACTAAATCTTCTCATCACATTTAAGTACATTTCATGTGTCTTTGGGTCCCTCTGCTGAGTGTCTTGGTCTTCACACTCCACTATTACATACCTGCAACATAAGAACAACCCACGTTATGCTGAATACTGTTGCAATTTGAGTAAAACACAGCAGTCCTGTTTCACAGGCCTGGAACTAAAAATAAAGTTGATCTTTGAATGATACCTCAACTGACAGATGAACTCGCTAACTGCATAGTCACAAATTCCCACTTGGATCAGGAGAGCTTATCAAGGTTTCTGAGATCTTTCACCTACAGTGCAGCAGCATCACTCAAACATAAGTTAGAAGTCCGAATCATACGAACATTCTAACCAAGCAGCCAGTTTGGAGGAACAGGCACTGCACTGCACTACTACCCTCTACATAACGCGGCTGCAAAACCAAGAAGAATCTCCTCTATCTGTTCCCTGGTTTACCATAGCAATGGTGCAAGAGACAGTATTGGTCCTGAAGCAGATCTGAAAGTCTACATTGCAAAATAAGGTTTCTAAAATAATGATCCAGGTACAAAATTTAAATGGTACAATTTGGGATAGTTATACTGAAAATTTATTTTGACATGTTAAGCAGTTTTTCTGAATCCTTTCGTGCTTGTTTCTCCTTGCAGGACTGACAAGCAAAAAGTAGCTATGCATGGAAGGTCTTTCTGTTGTTAAGACCACCTCCTAGTACTACCTAGTAAAAACGTACAATCTCACTATTAAAAAACCAAAGAAAATAGCAAGTCAGTCAATTTCCAAACACTGCATTTGGATTTAAAAGTGATTCTACACATTCAAACACACTTGGATTTTATGCTGACAGACAGAATTAACCCTTTCTTTGTGCACCTGTGCAGAATTTCTTTGCAACTGAATAATTAATGGACAATATTAGAGATCTGCCATTCAAACCTGATCAGATTTGACTAATATTACTAATAATTACAAAATGCATTAAATAAATTAAAACAAGGAATATGCAATTCCATTAGTTTTATCTTAACAAAATCTGTAACTAAAAATAACTTCTTCACTTATATACTGGTGTACACCATTCCCCCACTAAAATGAGAGAATTAGATTGCAGTAATCTTTATAAAAGTTAGCCCATATTTACAAAGTCTGTGCACCAAAACGTTATTCATCACTTCCTGTTTGCCCTGAAACATGCCACTTTCATCTCCATTTGTTAAAAAGCCCTAGGCAGTTTCGCAAAGCTATCTTGAAACAAAGGTTCAAACTTGGATAGGTGCCTCATGTCTGAAGAGGAGACAGAAAAATGCAGTAGCACTGACTTCTGTAGCCACTATTGAAGTACAAGGATAGGACAACTTTACAATAACAAGGGACTGAGCAAGAAGTTTGATTTTCAAGGGTTATTGCATTTTTTCCACTAATTATTTGAGGTGCCCGCCACATCTGGATAAGTTGAAACAAGCAATTGATCAGCAGCCAAGTGGATTTATGGCTACAACAGCTCAAACCGTGGCTGCGACATATGTATTTTGTCACTGAGAAATTGAGATGTCTGGAAAGAAAACAAAGAATAAATTGACTATGGTTTTTGATTTGGGGGAGGATGGTTTGGGGTTTTGGGTTTTTTGTTTGCATTTTTTGTTTGCTTATTTTCTAAGTCGTAAGACAGAAACTTCAGAATTCTGGATGTCTGAACTTTCTGTAGACTGAATGTTTGAGACATTGCTGAAATGCAAATGCAAGGTTTCTGTCAATGAGGTAGAAAAAAATTAACACTTATCTTAATGATATCTTAATGATGAATATTTGATTAGATCAAGCATTTGGCATGTACCCATATCAACTTATTCTGTAACTATTCTAACCATTTCAACTTAATGGGACTTTTTTTCTGAAGCCAAACACTATCTTTGGCCACTGCAGTACACCCAGGAACTGTAGCAAAGTTGTGTACTTAAGTATCTTAGACGTAAGCTACTAAAAAAGTAATAAAATAAGAAAACTTAAGACATTCATAAAAGGAATCACTCTTAGGATAGGCTAGGATTCTTCTAGGAATTTTATAAAAAGTTTGTTAGGTTTACATCCGCAATTCACAACGTATGTGTAGTTAATACAGCACGCTAACATATGATCACATGTATTCGCATTTTTAACTATTAGACAAAGGATACAAGTGAGAATCATTTGACTTTGGTGCCTTTTACATGGCTCAACTTAAGCTCTCTATGCTAAAATACATGTGTATATACAAGTAAATAGCAGTATGTGTTGTTTATGTGTCTGTACATCAATATATACACATTAAAAACATACTTTCAGAGTACAGTTCTCTTCATCTCAGCTTTCTTCAAAAGAGAATTCCTATGTGGAAATGCTTTCTCAGGAAGCACGTTGATGACTAGTTTAGGCATCTGCTTCAACTCTTAAACCACTGAAGTGAGTCAAGATCCTTAGCTATGTAATCTTACCTGTCCACTATCTAGATGAACTACTCGCATCTAAAATTTCCCTTAAGAAAGCACACATCTGCAATGACATACTGTTTGTGCTCATAATATAACCACAAATGGAATCTAAAAAATAATTAGCAGAAAAAAAATTAGCACTTCATGATTCTTCATAAAACACACTCTTGATTGTGTATAGCCTAAAGTGCATAACTTCAGTATTCTAGCCAAAAATGTAAAAACTATAAACACAAACCAAACAGAAAAGCAGAGCAGATGATGAACTTTATTTCCTCCCTCCCATCATAAACAATTTGAGTGACACCTTATAAACTACAATTAAGGGGTTTTTTTCGTAACACTGTACTTAATGTACTACAAATCACCTTCCTTTGTCTGAGAGTAAAGCTTATTTCTGCATTTTAAAAACCAGCACCCTCCTTTCACTAATTGTTCTGTTCAAATGCATATTGTTTTAAATTTACTACTTCATCCTGAGAGAAACTGAGATTCTCAAGTTATCAAGACAGGTCATGTTTTGCTGTGCATCACAGTTTTGATTTCAATTAGACACTGATATAGTATGGCTAGTTTCTAACATACCAGTACAAGTAGTTTGCCAACGTGGAATTTTTGCATGCCCGTGATATCAAGAAAGTGCAAAGGTCTTGCTGGAAGAGATTTAAGAGAAGCAAAATTAAGTTACAAAGAAATCTAAGTACTTCAGAGAGTTAAGGAAAAAAAACACAAAATAAATACAGTGAGTTCTGAGAGATCCATTCACTTCTAAAATCTGCTACTAAGTAATGTACATTTACTAACACGGTAAAGGTATATGATTTTCTCCAACAACAAACTTTTAATGTTACATTTCTGTTTACAATATATTACTTTCCTCCTATGTGATTATCCCTTGCTGTAAGATTAAATCCTGAAATGGATTTACTACTCCATTTTGCATCCAGAAAACCCTTTAAGACGTTCTACTTTTTAATGTGAAGAAAAAGCTCTGTAGAGGATATACAGCATTTAGCTGTGTTTCAGTGTTCAATATCCCAACTAACAAGAAATCTGTGTCATTACTGGTATGCTCAATTTGAGGTTTATTTTCTATACAGTACTGAGATCCTCCAGTTGCATTCTTATTACTCTTCTACATGTGGTATAAATTTAGTATAACCCTTGGCAGATGTAAATCAATAGTGTCTCACTGAAGTTCAAGAAAGATGATACCCATGTGAAAGAATATGCCTACAGAAAGAATAAAATGCAGAAATGAAAACTTTTGGATACCTGTTTTCCATTAAAAAAGATGCTTTAAAACACCTCAAACACATGCAATAGTTAGTGCCTAATCAGCATGTGATAGACTTTCCAGTAATTTTCTCCTTTAGAAGAGAGTACTGAGTACTTTAATTTTGTGAAGAATTCAATACCCAGTCCCCCAGTTTTGGATAGTGTGACCACGCACATAAATAGATGGCTTGTAACGTTTTCTTAGCATTTAGTTTACATTTGTGTTCTATGAGCACTTTAAATACTCAGCAGTAGAAAGATCCAAATATTCACAAACAAAACCTAGTACCAGGTCACTAAGTACCAAAAATACAAGGTTTGACTTACATCGAGGTTTTCATTGTCTGCAAGCTCCTTTGTCTTAGATGTAAGAGGTGGGGAGGACACAGGTGGAACAGGACTCATTATCTGGGAACTATATAAAGCAAAATATGCAACTGGCATGACTAAAAGTTCTTGCTTGGAATGCATTTCACTTCCACAGTATACTAAATTCAGGAAACTGGAAGAGAAGTGGATTTGAAAGTATTATCTCAACCCTCTTTCAGAACAAACTGCATGAGCAGCAACTTTGACAGCTGCAATTCCTGAAAACAGAAAAAAAAAGATCTGTGCCTGGAGAGCTGCAAAGCTTATGGCTGTGAAGGACAATCACCTTACATCAAACTTTGCATTTTGTTTCATCTTCCATAAAGATAAGCAGACATAGACTGGAATTCAGCAAATTGGCATTTTCAGGATAAGCTTTTCTTAAATGTTCTTCAGATGAAATTGCTAATACACAACACCTGCAAGCACTTGTCTCTGGAATGCAATTACACATAATAGAGTAGACAAACCCAGTGCTTGCAAGGCAAAATTATCAGACAGTATATTTACCTGAAAGGAAGTAATAAAACAACTCCACTAATGTCTAAGTGTGACTGCAGCCTCAAGATACACCATATATCCCAGGACAGCCACTCTACTACAGCTTAGCAGCAAGACCAATGAAAAGCAGTATACTTGTAATACAAAAAGTATACCCTAGTGATACAAATGATTACACACTAAGGCTTAAAAACATAAATCCTGGAAATATGTATTAAACATTCAAAGGAGACTTTGGTTAACCGAGTTTGTCTGCACCTTAATACTACCTTAATTAGATATTTCAGCCTTTCTTTTGGGTTCCTGAAAGAATAAAGATTGTCCTCCCAAGCTCCTTTACGGAAACAGGACTCTCCCTACACATTTTCCAAGAGCAGGAAAAAAAGTCTTTCCATGTTAGACTGATGAGATTTTTAGACCCATTTTCTTTAATGAAAGTAGGAATTGGAGCCTCATACAGTTTCACTGAAGACATCCTAGCTTTTTTAAGAACAGAAGGAAGCGATGCCAGTGTTTTTCCTAGTCTCCAGAAGTTGTCTCCTTCATGCAGGAAAGTCAAGTGCCACAACTTCAAGATTGAATGCTTGCTCTTAAGCTCTATGTAGCCAGGAAATACATTCTGTGAAACCTGAAGGGCTAATTTTTTGTCACCACTTCAGATTACAAAATAGGATGATGAATATGCAATGATCCGTAAAAAGAAGAAAGATCTTGAGTGCTTATAATGTAACATGTTTCTGCTATTCTACTGGAAATCTAAGTTTCTTACCTGTCTATTTCTGCACCATTAGTTCCAGATGTTGTCATGCTTTCTGACACTGAGCCTTGACTGTCCCTTTTGTTAGGTTCCAGTCCATTCTTTATGTCATCGAAGTTCTCATATTTCAGTGCCTGTACTAACTGCAGCAGGTACATCAGTAAATCCTCAAGGAGATAAAAAAAAGAGAATTATTCGAGGGGAGTGAGTCAAAGCAGACTCAGTCTCCGTATGTTTTCAAAATTTATAGAAAAACCTTAGTCAGGATTTAGTGACCTATAAAGAAAGGGAAATTAGGGTCTTCTTAGCAAGCAATATACAGTAAAAAAACTGGCATAGGATGGTGTTTGGATCCCAAAAGATACTGAACTATCACACTACAATTTTTGTGTTACTCAAAGGTAGCACATGCTATTAAATAAATACTTAGGTGCAATTATGACTTATAATGTTCTCCTTAGTTAAGCTGCCCTACTTGCTTCCAGCAGCCAAAAATAAACCTTCAAATAAATTTGCTTCCTCTACTATTGAACTTGCTGATAAGTGCCATCAGAAGTTTAATAAAAGGTACATTTATAAAGTCAAAGCAGTATGACCTTGGCTATTGAAGTAGGCTTGCAAAAATTCTATATTCTTATGCTCCCTATTTTAAACTCTGTTGATTGCCAAGGATTCAACAGCTACAGAAATATATTCAGACTATTTTTTCTTACTGTCAAAAGAAAATAAACTATACAGGTAATTAAAAATCAACAGATTAGCATCTATTAAGTGGGCTCCACTTACAAATCACAGCTCATCATATTCTAATCAGTATACAATTAGAAACACCTTATTTCTACAGATGCTTTTCCACTCACTTCCTTCAGCTAAAAGAGTATTATGATACACTGCTTCAATTTACCAGGTGGATTTGTTGGAAATCCTTTAGTAGACTATTTGAGTTCAAAGCACTTCCATGCAGGCTAATATTCAAAATTTATCACTTGTTTCTGGGGAGAACACATGGCTGTTTCACCTTGCCTGACGAACCCAGCTATCACTGGCTGTTAGCACTAAGACAATTATCAGTGAGTGCCACTTAATAATGTGAAGACTTTGCTCCATAAAAAGCTTACAGTAAATAGCATCAATGTTTTTTTTTTTTCCATTTTACATCACTATCATTCACTTAAATGCCTTAAAAAATAGCAAATTTTTCAAGTACTCAGTGAGACTAAAAGTTCTGAGACCAGCTGACTTTCATATGTACCAAAAGACCAATGAGTACCTCATCATCAGCTTGCTGAAGCCTGGCGACAGCATAGCGTCGAACTGTTGGATTGGAAAAGTGAGACGACAGAAGCTCTAGAGAATCTTCCACATCCATGGGTTTCCATTTGCCCAGCAGCTCCAGTGCTTGCTTTGCTTCCTGTGGTAGGTCCCAATTGACACATTTTAAGAACTTTGTTAAAGCCTAAACAGGAAAAGATTGGAGAATTCATCAGTGAAAAAGTCAGGCTAAACAGTCAATTTCAGAAATTAATGTTTCACATTAAGAACTAGATTCAGACTATACTTACATAAAAGCACAGGCCTCGGGAACCTTACTGATGTGAATGACAATACAATATTGAATTGTTTTAATACTCCAAAAAAAACTGCAGCTGAGCTACCTTCTAAGTAAAATGTAAAGTCAATGGTTACTACACTACCACAATTACCACTACATCAAAAGCGCCCACTGCTGGGAAAATATTACCAAAGTATTTAATTTACTTTGGTCTTTTGGTATGCTGCTACTTATTCTGGTCATGCTAATCCTTGCTCAAAAGGGATGAAGAAGCTCCTCAAAGTTTTTTCTTTGCTGAAGACAAAATTGGCAGCACTGGTATTTTAAGCTGACAGTGCTTCTAGAAAGATTGTTGTAGTAACAGCCAGTTTACATTATAAAAGAGGGAAAAAAAATCACTAATTTTTAAATTGGTAACACTGTAGAAGAAGTTAAAATAATCTTGATTAGCTTCTAAGACAAGGAAACTCTGTGTCTCTGCAAGGTCAGACCATTGTAGAGAGTGCCAGATGAAGCCCCTCTTGCATTAATAGGTACTCTTAAATCATTCAACTTACCTTTTCCTGATTAGTAAGGTAATATCTGAATTTCCAAACTAGATCCTGTTCCTCGTACGTTAGCTGCTTTGTTGGTGGATAGCTCACTATGATCTATTAGGTACATGAGTCAGAAAGTGAGTTTAAAAACATGAACAGATATAATTAACAAGTTAAAAGATCACACAGTGACAAAGCACAGCAAAACACTGAAAACACACAAAAATAACTGGGGGGAAAAAAAAAGTTTTCCCACAACACAATGTCTGCATGCTATCATGGTGATGCTCTTCAGTTATGCAGTTGACTGAACTGGCAGTGTAGGCAAATAGTTACTTTAAGACCATTAACACCTACATGATAGGCGCATAATAAACATTCTGATGCCCCTAAACTGTTTTACAAAAACATGAGCACATACTTCCTGCTCCTTTCTAAGCTGGATCTATCTAATTACTTTTAAGATGCACTTAATATTTCTTCATTAATAACTTTCTATCAACTAAAACAGACTGTATTTTCCTTAAATTGCTATCTAATGAAACTCAATTTAGCCATCACATGACTGACTTACATTAAGCTGATCTCGTGTAGCTGCGTTAGGCTTCAGATCATGATCAGAAGGTCCACTTCTTAAACTTCGAGCAAGCTTGTGATGTTTGCTTTCTACTAAGTTCTCCTAAATGCAGAAGGTAAGTCAGTATTTATAACCACTTAAACTCCAAGGGAAAATCAGTACTGAAATAAAACCAGCTGCCAAAGACTCACCAGTATCTTGAATAATGAGTAGCAATTAAAATTCACACCTAAAACTACAGAGTCTTCTGGATTTTTTTGTTTTGTTGTTGTTTTAGAAAAAACTCCTTCAATAACGTGGAGGGTTATTGGGGATTTTGAGGTTTCTGGTTTTGTTTTGGGTTTGTAGGGATTTTTTACTTCACACAATTTACAAACCCTATCTTGTCTTTTGGAGAACTGATGCAAAATTTAAGCGTTTCAGTCAACACATCTGTGATTTCAACAGCACTCCAACGTGCTAGCTACTGACATTTTTTAGGATGTTTGCAGTATAAAGCTTTGTATGCAAGAAAAATGCCTCAAAAAGTTTTCCCACTGTTAATAACATGTTAGCAACAGTAGGAGCCACAATAGGAGCCACAGTGCCAACAAGACTTCAGCAGCCAAGGCAGTTTTCAGCATTGTCAGACTTGCTCTTGCAGTGTTAGATTACACAGTGCTCAAACAGTGTTGCCAGTAGAAGCCCACTTACATTAAGGTTCCCAAAGCTGCCAATACCAGTCCCACTGAATTGGCATCCACAATAATGGAAATCTTTTCTAGAACTGTACTTAGGCACTGTCTACACAAAAGACAACATATAAGAGAGTATAGGGAGAAAATATTTTAACAGACAAAGTGACCAAGACTTACTACACCATCCTCTAAGTTTCTTTCCTTCTGCTCCCTATATTCCCACCCTCTGACCTCTTTTGCCAACAATCCCCCTTCTCTGCTTTCCTCAGAAGCAAGCACATTAGGTATGGGAAGGAGAAGATGAACATAAGCACTTAATCAATTCTTGCATTTTAATCTAGCAGAAGCAGGAAAAAAGTGAATTAAATAAAAAAAGTCAAACTCACTGATATTTCTGAACTAGTCAAACACATCTTTCCACTGGAGTTTTAAAATACTTGAAGATAGCAACACAGGCGAGTTTTTGAAAACAGCAAAATATTACAATACAGATTGTATGACATGGAGCATACTTACCATTGACATCTGGGGATCTGGAATCTTAACGATCTCAGAATTTGTTAAAATCGGAGACAACTCATCACCGTCCTGAATAAAAAACAGTTAAAGGCATATTAAACATCTCAAGTTTTAGGAAAAAAGTCCTAGATGTGACCTGTTACTGCATTATAAAGTATACAACAGTGAAAGAATGGCACAACTACACCTTGCTGACTTTTGACAGTTACAGAGGGGAGAACAGAAAATAAGAAATTGATTCTTTCCCTTGTTAGTTTTTGCCAGATGGTAAATAATGTGGCCAGAGAGATGAAAGCTCATACGAGGAGAAACAGCTTGGCAACTTGCTACCATGCTGACACATAGGTGACTGGAGAAATCATCATGCAATTATCATGCAAAATGTGTGTCCCTCCAACATGGGTTCCACATAGAGCATGATAGTCTCTTCTAGAAAGTCAAGCTCTGCTGCTCTGCAGCACTATGACAGAAGCCCCCAAAAGTTTTCCTTAGGAGAGTCTAACCTGCTGCTGCATAGAGAAGGGGAGAAGCTGTATGTTTCCTGTTTGAACCAGGCAGAAGCAAAAAATACAAAGCCTGACACATGACAAAAGGGCAACTCTGTTTCTGTCTTCCAGTCACACGCAACAGTTGGTTTTGTTCCTTTTTTTTTCACCTTAGAAGCATAAATCAGCATTAATTGACACCATCTACAGAAGAATATTTCATTTAAAAACAGTATAAAAACAGCAGACCAGAAAAACAAGAAGACAATACCAGCACAGTATGTACTATGCTGTATTTATTCTTAGTCTGTTCTCACTTATTTTGGAGAAAATACCACGTCAGAATAAAGTTTCTGTGAAATGCAATATTTCCTTCAAAAACGTAAGTTTGAGATTATTTACTCAGGTTTGCTTTTGTCCCCCTACTCCTTTTTTCTCCCTACTGCTTTTCCATAAAATGCCTCCTGGGATGGTTTTGCTTTTATACTTTTCAGAAGCAAGTTTCAAAGAAGTAAGTGGCTTGTATTAAGGGAAAGAAAAGAATCATTCATCACCAGTGGGACATAGGAGCTAAAACTGCCATTAACCTTCAACAAATCTTTTTTTTTTTTCTACATAAATTTTGTGTTGCTGCCTACAGTAAGAGATCTCTTATTATTAAAATGCATATTCAGGAAGACACTCTTATTACATTTACTACTGCGCTATGCCCTCCTCAAGTAAAAATTTTACAGTCAAATAATGAAGGTAACTACACTCACAACCCTCCTATTTAAGGGAAATATACATAAAATCTGTCTCTGGCTGCCAGAACATGAACAGGATTGCTTTTCCTATCAGTCTTTAAAGCAGGTATCCATACAAACACTGAAGAGGACAAAGAGGACAAAGAGGACATTAGCTTACAGTTTCTCCATTTTAAAACTACACTGCCTAAATAACAAACTTGGCTTTGATGAAACTGCATAGAATGTGCAACCCTCATGATGTTCAGCAAGGCCAAGTGCAAGATGCTGCATCTGGCCAGGGCAATCCAAAGCACAAATACAGGAGAATGGACTGAGAGCAGCCCTGAGGAGAAGGACTTGGGGGTGTTGGGCAATGAGAAGCTTAAGCCCAGAACCCCTTCGTGTGCTGGGCTGCATCCCCACAGCCTGAGCAGAAGTTGAGGTAGGGGATTCTACCCCCCATGCTGTGCTCCGGGGAAACCCCCCTCCCCCCGCAGTCCTGGTCCAGCTCTGGGGCAACAGTGCAAGAGGGAGGTGGAGCTGCTGGAGCAAGTCCAGAGGAAGCCACAGAGATGCTATAGGGGCTGGAGTAAGCATTCATGGGACAGGTCACTGCAGGACTTAACATTTTCAGAATGGACTATTTAATGAAATCCTCAAGAAAGCCATTAGTTTGTCTGTGAAGGATGTCAGTTGCTTACCTTCCCTTCTAATTAGATTAACATGCAGCTCTAATTCTCTGTCATACTTGAAGATCTTGACATGGATCACTGTGACCATGACCATACAAACTTACTAACTCACACCAATGCCTGAGAGTCAACTCTAAATTAGCATCTGAACTTGATCAACTGTGTGCTGTTGAAGTGTCGCTCCTGATCATCACCATGCAGTGAGCTTTAGTTCACATCATGGAAGTTTTAGAAATATGTAATAACCTCCAACCGCTTAACAGTCATTCAGCAAATGGGAATCAAGAGAATAGTTCCACAACAGGGTTGGAAAGGACCTTAAGATCACCTAGTTCCAACACCCCTGCCATGGGTAGGGACATCTCAAACTAAACCACGTCACCCAAGGCCCTGTACAACCCGGCCTTGAACACCGCAAGCAATGGAGCATTCACAACTTCCCTGGGCAACCCATTCCAGTGCCTCACCACCCTCACAGTAAAGAACTTCCTCCTCATATCCAATCTAAACTCCCCCTGTTTAAATTTTAACCCCTTACCCCTTGTCCTGTCACTACAGTCCCTAATGAAAAGTAACTCCCCAGCATCCCTATAGGCACCCTTCAGGCACTGCAAAGCTGCCATGAGGTCTTCATTCATCCTTCTCTTCTCCACGCTGAACAGCCCCAACTTTCTCGCCCTATCTTCATAGAGGAGGTACTCCAGTCCCCACATCATCTTCGTGGCCTCCTCTGGACTTGTGCCAACAATTCGTGTCCTTTTTATGTTGAGGACACCACAACTGCACACAGTACTCCCAAGTGAGGTCTCAGAAGAGCAGAATAGAGGGGCAGAATCACCTCCTCTGACCTGCTGGTCACACTCCTTTTGATGCAGCCCAGGATGCAGTTGGCTTTCTGGGCTGAGAGCGCACACTGCTGGCTCATGTTCATTTTCTCATTGACCAGCACCCCCAATTCCTTCCCTGCAGGGCTGCTCTGAATCTCTTCTCTGCCCAACCTGTAGGTGTGCCTGGGTGTGCCTTGACTAAAGCTTGTCCCAAGCTTATGAACACAGTAGAGACGCTGGGCCTTCAGCAACCTCTTCACTCTGTAAATCTGCTCCTCTTGGCTGCATTACTTGATAACACAGCAATAATTTGAGATGCACTGGGAAACAACAGCAACATCCATACCAAACAGCATTAACTGGCTTTAAAGTGCTACATAACAGAGCTCTATAGGTATTTCACCACATTAGACCAGTGTGTGTGACTTACATAAATAATTTAGTCCATTTAAGAAATTCAGCAAAATTTTCTGAACCAGCAAAATGCTTCTGCACTTTCCTGAAAATCAGTTTCAGAATATCAGTTAACAAGGAGGTTCTATTTATCCTATTCTTTAGTTAAAATACCGCTTCAATTAATGCAAATGGCATCCAACTCCTTTCCCACAAAAAGTAAATGAACACCCAATGCTGTACATTACATTTTCTTTCAAGCCATGAAAAAAGGCTCTAATAATTAGACTACCAACTTTTTAAATAAAGTTGCAGTGCAATTGATATATTTATTCAAACAAAGGTTTCCCTTGAAACCTGCACAAAATCACATTATTGATAAAAGCAGGTATTATTTGCGCTTGGAAAATCACACTGTTTTTTGTCTAAATGGAGCATTAGAAGCAATGGTCTCGATACTAGCAGACTGCTATCATTCATGTCTTGAATGCTGTATTAAAATTAAGTTAACAGACAACATGGAAAGAGCCATTGCCACTTCACTTCATTGTAATTGAATGTGGAGCCAAAGAATCTCAAATTCTATCAGCCACTGTTTAACAGGCTAGTTCTTCATAAACACTTGAAAACAAATTTATCAACAGACCTGTGACAAGTAATCTCCACTTCGACTATCGGTCACAAGCAGGTGACAACAGAACCTACTTTCATTAGGCTCAATATACTGGATTGGTGATGCCAGATACGTAATTGAAGCATGACAAAACTGAGAAGATAGGCACTAATTTACGTACTGTTTCCTACTGCTGCCAGAAAAGGGTCAAGAACTTGCTGAAAAGCTACTTCATAACAACAAATCCCTCAAACTGCAGTTAGTTATAGCTTTAACATCTGCTATTGCACAATGACTTTATTTCTACAAGAGCAGCCAATTCACAGTTATTTTCTTCCATACACTTTTAATATGCTTCAGAAGCATCTCTTGAAAGAAAGATGCATGCTTGAAGTCTGAATCTTCTTTCCTACACCTTGCACATCCGTAAAACCATAATGATGACAAAAGAAGTTGCATGTGTAAGTCAGGAATAATTCATCTATAATGGTATGTTTCTGAAGGCAAGGGAGAGAAATCATTCTCAGGATTGTCCCATTCAACTGGAAAAGAACCAATAAAACATAAAGCCCCTCACTAGCCACACTTACAAGTTTGCACCTGTGAGAAGGAAGTACAGCACCTTCTAATGTAAAAACTTAGCGGTCAGTAAAGTGGTTTGATATTTTGACCATATTCTATTATACTCTCCAGGCACATATCTCCCTGATTTCCATAGAAGAAAACAACTTTATTTTGTTTCATGGAGGAGTCTGACACATTGTAGGTTTCCTTATGATTTGTAACACAAGCTCGGTACAGCAATGTCCTCCATAATAGCTGGTTCTAGGGTAAGTGTCTAGAAGCAATATGAAACTACCCTAAAAACAAAGAGACTTGGAAAGGTGGAGAGAGGTCTCATTGTCAACTACGGTCCACATGAAAAAAAAACTTGAGTTAACCTCGATGTCTCCCTAAGGCACATTTTCACCAAAATTACCAGTATCCAGGAACAGGGAAAAAAACAGCAAAAATCCCACTGGCAACCACA
>JAOEHY010016819.1:0-10418 GCA_025447955.1 Psilopsiagon aurifrons | reverse complement strand
TGACATCCTTGTCTCTAAATTGGAGAGACATCAATTTGATAGGTGGACCACTCAGTGGATAAAGAACTGGCTGGATGACCGCACACAGAGTTCTGCTCAATGGCTCAGTGTCCAGTTGGAGACCAGTAACGAGTGGTGTCCCTCAGGGATCTGTGTTGGGACCGGTCTTGTTCAACGTCTTTGTTGGTGACATGGACAGTGGGATTGAGTGCGTCCTCAGCAAGTTTGCCTATGACACCAAGCTGGGTGGTTCGGTTGATATGCTGGAGGGAAGGAATGCCATTTAGAGGGACCTTGACATGCTTGTGAGGTGGGCTGATGCCAACCTGATGAAGTTTAACCATGCCAACTGGAAGGTCCTACAGCTGGGTGGGAGCAATCCCAGGCACAGCTACAGGTTGGGCAGAGAAGAGATTCAGAGCAGCCCTGCAGAGAAGGATTTGGGGGTGTTGGTTGATGAAAAAATGAGCATGAGCCAGCAGTGTGCGCTTGCAGCCCAGAAAGCCAACCGTATCCTGGGCTGCATCAAAAGGAGCGTGAAAAGCAGGTCATTGAATCATAGAATCATAGAATGGTTACGGTTGGAAAGGACCTTAAGATCATCCAGTTCCAACCCCCATGCCATGGGCAGAGACACCTCCCACTAAACCATGCCATCCAGGGCCCTGTCCAACCTGGCCTTGAACACTGGCAGGGATGGAGCATTCACAACTTCCCTGGGCAACCCATTCCAGTGCCTCACCGCCCTTACAGTAAAGAATTTGTTCCACTGAGTGGTCCACCCATCAAATTGATGTCTGTCCAACTTTCATAATAGCTTTCCCTCCATCAGTTTGTTGTTAGGGGTTTCTTTGGGGTTTTTTTCCAATGGTTAGGTATTTTCAGGAATTTAAGCCCTTTAGGCCGTAAGTCTTCTCATATCCAATAGCAATTAGCTAGTGCTTGTGTTCTAATAGATTCAAGGGACTGAAAGCAGTCTGCCTGGGAGACAGATACCCTCCCAGTAACTGGGGGAGAGTCCTCTGCCAGGGAAGTGAGGAGAAAAAAGGGAGAGAGACCTCCTTAGGCTAGAAGAAAATACATGGGGAGCAGAAATGACTTAAAGCCTTGTCTGTGGTCAGTACAATTGCAAAAGCAAGGAGGTTATACTGTGCAGGAGATGTCCTAAAGGAACCGATACATTCAACTGTCCCTACTTGGCAGAATTCTCAAAAGACACTGAATCCTTGCTGGATATAAGGGGTATGAATTTAATGCGCACCTGAAGGTGAGAATATCATCTTTTGTGGCCTGCTTTTGCTACCTATTAGCTAAGAGTTTAATTAGAGGAGTTGTTACAGCTTAACTTTGAGGTTATTCAGTGAACTGTATTGTATAAAACTGGTTTTCAGCAATAACCCGTGTGAATTTTGATAGCAATGAATTCTAACCAAGATTTGAAAAATAGCCCAACTCTTCATCTTCAGTCTTTTAAGAGCTTATTTTTCCTAAGTCTCCGGAGAATATAAATTGTTTATATATACTGTGAACAATCAGCAAAACAATTGAAACTCTTACTGGGAGACCATAACACACTGGTGGTTAAAATTTTCTTTCATGGAATACTAATGAGGATTTTAAATGACATTTAATGAATATGACAAGACTGTTTTCTTTCCGGTGCTGAATTACTAGTAGGTTTGTACTGAGTTGCAGGATATCATTATTATTTTCGCATCAGTAATGCCTTTCTAACCTCAATTAGCAGGAGACCAGAAGCCACACTATGAATCTTTCACTGAAATGCAGTTGTCAGTTATGTAAATGACTTTATAAATGTGTCCTGAAAATGGAAATGGTTTATCTAAATTAATCTGAACCACAGTATGCCAGAAGAGATGTATAAGAAATGATGGAATTAACTCAGTGGTGTTGGGGAACATCTTTGGACTCCACCTGAATGGAAAAGCATACTTGGAGAATCAGCTGAGTTCTACCAGATGGGGAAAAGGAGACCTAGCTAACACTTCCAGAAGGGCTAGAATAGGTGGAAGACATCTCTCCCACTCACCCCATTGCTTTGTAAGAGTATTTTTTCATTCTCAGAGTGTTTCCTCTCCTGGAAAAAGAAGCATAGTTTAAAATATATCCTGGCCACCCAGAAAAACCCTACTACAAATGGAAATATATTTAATATTGAGAGATTTATATTTTACACTCCTTACTGGTAGCTGGCTTAAAAATGGCTTTGAAAGAAATACAATAATCCTGGAAACCATTCACTTTGTATTATTTGAGAGCTGGCAACCTGAGAAGAAAAATAGATCTTTTTCCTTCCTTCGCAAGTCCCAAAATATTTGCTAATTCTTGGTATTTTATCCATTATATTAAAGACTCATCATGAGCTCCTGCTCTGAATTAGCTTTAGTCATTTGTTATTAATGTCTCACATATCGTCATGTGAGACAGTATTACTTAATGTCTTCAGTAGGTTTAACTCCATAAAATCTGCAATTCGTACTCCATAGAAAGTCGTTATTTTGCCTGAGTTCATGCAAAAGTGGAGTGTCTGACCCAAGAGATATTAAGGGCAGCGTCAGGATTGACCTTAAAGAAGGCAGAATTTAAATCCTGAAATAGAATGAGTAGCTAGCTGACAGAGGACCAGAAAGCTATCTGATATGAAACAGATTCAGGTGATAGGTGTTAGCTTGTAAAAATGTAATCATATAGATTAAAAAATGCACCTTCCTCAACTCTAACAACCATATTTTTTCTTCTGTAAAAAGCCACTGACCGTGCTCTAGTTCTTTTAAGTTATTGATTCAAAAATGCTGATAACAGTTTGTTAAATGTATTGTAGTTTCCGTCAAGATAAATTAAAGTAGCAAACTATGGTGATTATAGAAGTTGGCAATTAAGGTGGCTTCCCACAAAAAATGTGAGCCAGTGACAATTGAGAAGTTATTATTATTTGTACAAATATGTTTCTCATCTAAATTTGTTCTTTGCATTTTAATTACATTGCCAGTTCACTGTTACAAATATGTCATGTTGATACATTCTTTGTCTTCAACCTGGAAAGCTCTCAGATAAACTGAGATATTGCACCAAGTACTGCAGTTTATTTGTAACGTTAAAATTTCCCTAAGCATCAAAAATCTATATGAAGCATTGATTAAAAATTCTCAAGGTGAAGGGGCTTGAAAGCTAATCTGTGCAACTAAATGCAGCTATTTAATGATAAATAAAAATAAAGGCTGACAGTGTCACAGAAGAAATTGACTTCTGAGTTAATCTACTGTGGGTAGGTTTGTAGATTAAGGCTAGTGGAGGTGATACAGTGTGATATACTCCATTCTGTGATGTGAACCTTGACTTCTAACAGCTGTGTGTAGAAGGGCTGCTATTTATAGTCTGTAATAGGAACACAATATACTCTGATAAGCATGGCAATTTTATTTTCTTTAGTCTTCATCTTGTTGCCTTGTCTCTCAGTTTAAAAGATAAACAGCAGGAGGAACCAGCAAAGCAGCTGAAGTAGAAGACTGACAATAAAGACAGTGGATAATATTTATACTTCTGGGTGTGACCGAGTACATCACAATTATAATAATCACTAGAAGCTTCTGAGATAGATGTTTTCCATATCCAGAGTTGGTCATAATTAAAGGTGGTGTTTCTGATGGTGCTTACCAAGTTCCATGTCCTCTCAGGTACCATACAGAGGTAGCACACATGAGAGGCTGTGCTTCTTAAAATGAGCATGCTGTTTAGAGGGGGTTAATGAGTGGAGGCAAAGCGCTAACATGGTACATGGTATGTACTCAGGGAGGTAGCATTTAGGAAACAGAAGAGAAAGGAACAGTCCTTTTTCTTTCTGTTTTATCCTTTGGAATCTTGCTTTACCAGATATCTCAGTTCCTGTTCAAACCTACTTTTCCTGGCCAGAATAATTTTTTTTTCTCCTGGAAATCAGGCCATTTCTGAACTAGTGATTTCAGTTCTAAGAGCCTGGAAAATTTCAGTCTCCGTATTATACTGATGTATTTCTGATTTTTGTTTTAATATACAAAATCATCTTAAACTTCTGAGGATGTGATTATCATATTTTGTTTTTTGCTGATACCAGAAAATTGGAAAGCCTTTCTGAATGGTCTAAGAGTCAAAGTTAATGACATAAGGTTTAAAAAGTGCAGTTGGTACACAAGCTGAGACCCTGAGGAGAATTGAGATAGCAGGAAAGTAATATTTATCTCTTTTGTGCCTTTTAGCAATGGCTATGCAGTTCTACATTGCTAGAGACCAGAAACAACCACTGATTTCAACTACGGTGAAATCATTCCACTGTAGCAAGGGACGTGCCAGCTGTGTTTCAGAAGGTAGTTTACATTTACTTTCTGGGAAAAGATTTTAGAGATTGGTAGGCCTTTAGCAGATATAGCAAATAGCAGATTGGAAGCTAAAGCTATACCCGTCTAAAGTAGACAACCATTAGTGGAAAGGACATTCAATAATACAACTTGGCAGCATAGAATCATAGAAAATTTAGGGTTGGAAAGGACCTTAAGATCATCAAGTTCCAGCCCCTGCTGCCATGGGCAGGGACACCTCACACTAAACCATGTCACCCAAGGCTCTGTCCAACCCAGCCTTGATCACTGCCGGGGATGGAGCATTCACAACTTCCCTGGGAAACCCATTCCAGTGCCTCACCACCCTTACAGTAAAGGATTTCTTCCTCATATCCAATTTAAACTTCCCCTGTTTAAGTTTGAACCCGTTACTCCTTGTCCTCTCACTACAGTACCCAATGAAGAGTCTCTCCCAGCACCCTTATAAAGGCCCCCTTCAGATACTGGAAGGCTGTTATGAGGTCTCCATGCAGCCTTCTCTTCTCCAGGCTGAACAGCCCCAACTTTCTCATCCTATGGATTAGATGAGTTGAGACTGAAAGTCAAAATTAAATGATTTTACAGTTTATATAAAAGTAAGGGCCTTAATGAAATAGCTACTATAGCTTCAGTGTGATGACAGTTTAATGCCTTTCTGAATCTGAAAGAAATAGTTTTTTTTAGAGCTGCTGAAAATGCATCCATTCAGCTTCAATTATTTAAGTTCCTTATAAAGATTATTCATAGAATCACAGGATGATTGAGTTTAGAAAAAGACCTGTGGAAGTCAACTGGTCCAATCCCCTGCTCAAGCTGAGTCCACCAGAAGGCTGCTCAGGACAATGTCCATATGGCTTTTGAGTATCTCCAAGGATGAAGATTTTGAATCATAGAATCATAGAATGCCAGCTTGAAAGGGACCTCAAGTTTCATCTGGTCCAACTTATCGTGGCAAATCATGATCTAGACAAGATGGCCCAGCATCCTGTCCAGCTGAACCTTTAAAGCGTCCAGTGTTGGGGAATCTACCATGTCCCTGGGGAGATTATTCCAACAGCTGTTTGTTCTCACTGTGAAAAATTTTCCTCTAGGTCCAACCAACTCTTCCCAGGAATTACTTGTACCTGTTACTCCTCATCTTTTCCATGTGAGTCTTTGTAAAAAGAGAATCTCAGTCTTCTTTGTAGCCACCCTTGAAATACTGGAACATGGTGATAAGGGCTCCCTTGAGCCTTCCTTCCTCAAGGCTGAACAAATAGTTCTCTCAGCCTTTCCTCATATGGCAAGCTCCACACTTAGCTTCTGTCTCTTATTGTTTCTTAAAAATATCCTGAAGCAGGCTTAGTGTTTTTGAGAAAGCCCCCGAGCAGTTTTGACTACTTCAGAGCTGTGAAATAGGCAATGATTACACCACTCACTATACAGAGGGGTTACCTGAGAGTCTGGGTTGAGATTTGTGTTCTCCTGAGCACACTGGAATAGTCCAGTTACGTCTTAAGTTTAGTATTTGCCTTCTACTGTGTTTCATTTGTGTTGCTGAGAGAAATCTGCTGATTTCATGAGCAGTTATAGTTTTTTTATGAGTTTTCAAATCATATTTCCAGTGCAGCCTCTTTATCAAACACAACAGTTTGCTGACAGCATTCACTGCTTCATTTCAATCACTCCACTTATCACCTGTTTTCTTCTGGGTGCTTTCCCTATTTTTCACAAAAGCTTAATTTGAGATACCAAGCAGCTTGAACTGAGTATAGATTAGTCAATGTGGTGAAAAATAAAAAGCTTGCACACAGCTGTTACATGAGGCAAATCAGCAAATGAAAAACTTATTTATCAGCCATTTCTTATTGCATCAGAAATAACACTGATTTGGTGGCAGAGGATTTTTTTAAAGTGAATAGGCAAATAACTCTTAGTGTACAATTCTATCATATATAGTTAACTGTGCTTTTATTAAACTATATCAGTTGAGATTATCTTTGAATAATGGCATATTCATAGGGAAAATCAGACTGTTAGATGTTCATTTGTTGCATAGCACGAATTTCTTTCACTTGATGGATTTATACCTTTTATACAGTGTGTATAGTATCCTGGCAGGGATGTGTCCTTTTATACCTCACATAAACAATTGTTTAATTGCCACCTGCGAACTACAGAGGTCCATGTGACCAGTGGAAGTGTTTGGAGCAGAAAACATGCTGAAAACTAGCAATCAGATTTTCTTGTGTGCCTCCTATTAAATAAACTGGCAAAACTGGCACTACCCCAGACCAAAGATTGAGGGCTGAAGTGGAGTGGTTGTGTTAGCACTGACCACCTAATCAGGTTCAGGATGGGCTACATTCCCAGTAAGTTACGAGTATGCAGGTCTTTGAATTTGTGCAAGTATAGTGCTGTGTTCTCTTGTACGATCACACACAATTAGAAATTGATAGCCAAGTACTGCACTCTGACTCACAGAAGGTAAAGACAGCAACACTGGATCCACCATCAGCAGTGGGAATGCAACAACAACATCACTACCACAGAGGAGGCTCTGGAAGCAATTTCTCTGCACAGAATAATAGGGCTGCTTATATTCTGAGCTCTATACATTCAGGAGTATGCAAGCCAGCATATGCATGGCTTTGTGCCCAGCAGTTTAGAAGAATTTCTGAGGCTATTGTCAGGTCACTCAGAAGAAACTAACCAATATAATATAGTTTTGCAATTATATTTAAAACAGGAAAAAAACCCAACAAACTGGTAGTTGCGTAAGTAGTGATTAGATTCTGTTACTAATATTCTGTGCTGTAGTTTTATAAATGATTGAGAGAGAATTAAAAAAAAAAAAACTAAAAAAAATCTCTTTGAGGGCAGTATCCCATAAGAACAAGGCAATAGTAATTGTGTTTATGAAAATGAGCACCTCAAAGAAGATACATTTGCCAATGAGACAAATAGAACCTGGACAGCTGAAATGATGTGGAACTATAAAAGTATTAGAGAGTGATAAAAATGTACAGACAGAAATAATCAGAAACTTAGTGGAAGAAGTAGTCTAGACAAAGGAAAGAAAAAGTTAATCTCACCATCCATGCTGAATAAAGATCTTTTAACTGCTATTTGATCAGAAAACAAAGTTGTCATTTTCTCTGCTGTTGTATTACAGATGTGAATAGATGTGTTATAGAGTCAGCTAAATGTTAGTTTTCTGTGTTCATTTCCATTGCCTGGCTTTTAAATGTTCATTCAGTGTCTGTCTACTAGATTCAGGAATCATAACTGGTTTGTTACTTGTTCCTGATTAAGGCTCAGGCTGCAAATTTCTCTCCTATAGTTTGCAGAACTATTGGATTATGCAAGAAAGACTGCTGTCTCTGCTTTGTGGGTGGAAGATAAAAACCATAAAATTTAATAATTAGGGTAATTTTAAAATAAAAACCCTACGTGTGTCTCTGGAAAAGGGCTTTAGGCAACATTTAGTGTTCAAATCACAAACTGCAATCCTAGGAGCCTCTCCACAGCTGCTGTCTCATCAATCACGCACCTAAATTCATAAGCACTCAGTCCTCCAGACTCCTAAGTCATCCTACACATATGAAGAAGCATTTCTGCTTGGACAAGGCTGACCAGCTCAGCATCTTTCAGTTTTGAGATCAGATACATAAGACTTTGGGTGCATGCAGATACACAGCCCCACCTGGGCTGTGCACAAAGGCTGCAGACCAATGGGGTAGTGCTTTTCTTATAAATGAGTGTGTTCGGTTTTGGTTTTAATAAATTCCAACAAGTGAAAACTGTTCTTAAAGTAGAGATAAATGTGGCTATGATAATATGTCTGGTATAAATTTCACTGGCCTGGCTTTGCAGTTCTGGAACCTTCTATCCAAACCCACTTTGGACAAATCAGCACTGCAGTGACCAGCATCAATACTCTGATACTTTTTCAAGCTTCAGGAAGTTAACTCACACGCACCTGAACTTCTTGTGCTTCATCATAATTTATTCCCCATTGGTCAATATCTGTGAAAAACATGGAGGAAAAAAGCATGTCGAGTTGCGGTCTGTCAGATTTGTATGCAGGAACTGTATGTGAGATAGCATGCGCGTCTGTGCTTTGATGACTGATAGATACTAAGGCCTGCAAAATCGTGGCTTCTGAAAATGGAACAGACACTGAATTATGAATTTGGTTTTCTTCCTTCAGTGAAAGAGCAGAGTGAGATCAGTCGTTGGGTTGTCTCTTGTTTCTGTTGTTGCACAAAAGAATTTTATTGGGTTTTTTAGTGTTTCATATTTGACTTTCCTATTCATGCTGGCGTATTTTGCCTTGGAGTGATTTCTGGAGATGTTTACCAGTAACTCTGATTTCCTTACTAAAACATCATTGCTTCTTTAGTAGTTTGAAAATTTTAGCTGATATATGAGCTTGGAAAAAGATTCCCTCCTCCCAGTTTGTTCTAAGCAATTCATGCTAATATGTACAAAGTTTTTCTTGTGATCTGCAGGCATCAGTTTTGGTATTCTGACTTCCAGTAAGCTAAATAAAACATCTGGAGCAATCATTCTGGAGGTAACAGATTTCAGCAACAAATAACTGAATTGATAGAAGGGTGAAATCATAGCCACACTGAAGAATTCCTCTGGATATAGAAGTCCCCTCATATACAGAATACAGACCTCATTCCAGTTTGGGGCACATAACAATAACTCCAGTAAAAAATTTGAGCTTCCTGTCTTGAATGGCTAAAGGCTTGAGAGCTCATTTTTTTGTACATAGATGCTATGAAGTGTATGCTTAATGCTACCCCAAAGTTTTAATGACAAAAAAAAAAAAAAAATCTAATTAGAATCAAGGACAATATATCTTCTCACAAAGTCAGAAATTCACAAAATTAATACGTATTTCTGTCAGACACTGAAGAAGAGTAATGTTTCACTAATTTGGCTGAATCTGCCTTTTTTTCACTTTCCTCTTTCTTCTAACCAAGTGATTTATTTCAGATATGACAGCTTTCTATATTATAATCTTGAACACTCTCCAAAAATTTGTTGTCAGATAATAAATTTTAAGTCAAGTCTGACTCAGATGGAGTTTTGTCTGATAAATGTTTGTATCTCTGGGTAAGAGAAGTTCCAAAGGTACGACATTTGTGAAGAAAAAATAGGGGAAAATAGCTACTAAGAATCATTCTACATGGCTATTTACAGTACCTGTATGTCTGTATTTAGGTTACCATAGAGGTAATCTTCATTTTTCAGAACAGGTGTCTGTAAGTTTCAGTAACAGAGAAGAAAAGGCACTGGAAAACCTTTTAGAGGTAGTGCTTTTGTTTTCTGTCAGATGACTGATTCTAAATGGATGATACCATTATAGAAACAGCCTCCTGTAGACCAAAAATGTTGTAGAAATGCCAGGTAGGAATAAGAGCTTATTTGTGTCTTTAAAGGAAAAAATGTTGTTTTTCATGTGAGTTTTTTTCGAATGAGAAAACATTAAAATATCTTCTAGCTTTGGGAGTTTGGGATTTTTGTCTGTATGTATGCTTCATGAATGTATAAAATAGCCTGAGCTTTTCCTTAGAGTATTATGGTCCACTTTTATGATTACTGAGCTTATTTACTTTCTAATCAATGTGCTAATCATTTCTAAGGTGGGGGCTGTTAGCAAGTCATTATGAGCTAACAGCAAGTAAGTTAAATAGATGTAAAGAGGCACAGCATTCTTCATTTACTTAGAACGGTAGCTCTGCAGGGGAAAGGTGCGAGGCTTGAGGAAGCACTGGCAAGAAGCAATTTTGTGTAATGCTGGAAGTACAAAGTTTGCCGTGTTGCCAAACTTCTGTTTGGCTTCCTCAACAGCTCTGAACAGCTGTGCATCATAGGTAGCTACGTTGTAATTATCTACTGATTGTGCTATGATTGCATTTCTTTTGCAACAGGAATATGCACAAAGCTAAGTGGTTAGTTTCCAGACCATTTCCTAGTGTCTGGAACTGATGCAGTTGATTGTAGGTGGGGGTTTAAAGGAATGAGGGGAAAGCCATACACAGCCTTCCC
>JAOEHY010016818.1:0-47886 GCA_025447955.1 Psilopsiagon aurifrons | reverse complement strand
GATGGAGCTGCGTTCTTCGCTGTTGTTGGTCAGACAGCGTTTTTCCAGTTGTTTGGATAGGATGGGGCAGGCTTTCTGTGCTTTGGCTCCAAATATATTCAAAGAGCAGTCAGGAATGTCAGTGTCGTGTAATGTTACTTGGGATCTCTGTCACAGATAGCACCTAAAACCACGGCACTCCGTTGCTGTGTGTGAAGCTAGGCTTCTGACTTCAGTCTCTGAAACGTGTGCCTTTTAAGTTCCCTTCTTTCATTGTTATAAACTCTAGAAGTAATATATCGCTTGCTTGGCACTTTGCGTCTGTTTAAGCAAATATAGTGTGCTACATCTCAGCAGAAGACCGCAGCTCTTTTCTTCCTCCCACTCTGTGCTTCCTCCCCTGTCTTGCATCCATCCTGCTGTAGGTCTGCTCTGATGTCTTCTGTTTTGCTAACGGGACAAAAGGCAGTCTGGGTTGTGGCAGCGCGTAGAGTGGTTAAACTGGGTGTTTTGAGTGCCAGCTGCTTCCTACCTCACACCAGGCCAGCACAAGGCTGCTAGAAAGCCAGTGGAGTGGCTTTGGTGGTGGTAGGTCGGTTGTGTCTGCTGTGGATGAGGCCAGCTGTGACCAGCCAGGTAGAGAGAGGGGAGAACGGCTATAGAAGCATAACACAATGGAAACTGCGGAAAGAGTTGTCCTTGGTTAAGTTGCAACATGGGCAGACAGCATTGCATGTCGCTTCCAGTGCATGCAGCCTCTGTTTTCCTATACTTTGCTGTTAACAGGGCAATTACTTTTTTACTACACCATGTAATAGTCCTAATAGTTTTATACAGCATGTTTGGGTATTGAGTTTTAATTTTGTGCTCTCTTTACATGCGTAACTGTTGCTTAGAATAATTTTTAGTAAACCTGTGATGTTTTTATAATTGGGTCTACTTGGCCCTTATTTATTCCTAATTGTAGGTCCAATTTTTATTCCTATTTTCATTGTAGCTATTTCAACCACTGGTACTTGCCATAGTAATTTCTGAGATGACTTCAGTACTATTTGCTTGCAGTTCCAGTTAAGTTTTATTTACAGTACTAGCTCTTCAGGAGTTCCAGAGTGCGCTCTGTCCTTCCTTTGGCCTTCATCATGCTTGGATTACATGAGTGAGTTCTCTTCTAGGTTATTTTGTTCTGTTTTCCACTCTTCATGTTCTATGTTTTTAAATGTCCAAATGGTATTGTGATAGAACTTGTAGCCTTGATCTTTGATTCCCACGTTAATAATTACAACATTTAAACTTTGTGTTTGCCCTTCTTTCTAGAGAGAAATTTTAAAGGAGCAGCAGATTGAATGAATGCTTGCCTTCATGTTAAGGTGATGGATAAATTCCAAGAGCATAGAAGTGACTCAGATCTGAGTACTTAAGCATGAAGCCATGTTTGTTTGTGGAGGAAACTGAAAGTAGCTTAGCAAAAGTTATGTAAGCTGAATCATGGAGTGTATTTCCTTCTTGGTTTCTATGTGTATGGTGTTAAACTACATAACATAAAATGGAAATGACAGATTCCCTGTAAATACTTAATGAACATAATAATAATGCAGTATTTGATCCCAAAATCCCTGCCATACAAAACTATTACAAGAATGTTTGAGGGAAAGACTATTGTATTTCTGCTTTTGCTTTGAATTTTACTTATTGCACTTATGGGGAAGAGATGCATATTATTTCTTTATAATTTAGATGCTGTGTCAAAATTGACGGAATTATTAGACACTGGTTTATAACGCAGTCAGTGAATACCTGGAATAGAAGTTTAATACTCTTTGTAATGATGTAACAGATTTTAATGTTTGTGGTGTTTTGTATAATAAGTGCTACTTATTAGTACTTATTAGTCTCTGGTGCGTGGTAGTTTAAGCTATCTGATGAGCACAGTAAACTGACACAAGTAAAAAAAGCGGCTCAAAGAAGCATCTCTTTCTCTACATTGACCTAAATTTACAGATCTGCATGTTGAAATAGTTGGGGAACTTACATAATTTAAAAAGAAAAAAGTTTTTTCCTGCATTATTCTTTAGTAGAATTTAGTGCCTCACGATAGGTTATTATTCTGCTGTGTAAAGAGCTGCTTGAACTCGGGGAGATAAGACAGAAATGGAAGAGGCGGGGGGAGGAAAGACTGCTCCTTTCCATTGCAACACTATTTTAAACTACAGCTTTAGTCATAAGATTTATAGTTTAATAGTGTTTATTTCATTGAACTCTCTGAACGTTCTTGAGGTTACTAATCTGGAGATATTTAAAGAGCAAATGTGCAGCAAGATCCAAAGAGAAGCTCTGGGAGGGCCTTAGTGCTTTAATGAGGAGGCTTCATGGGGTCCTGAGCTGCACACTGTGCCGATCCTCCCAGCTTCCTCACAGACTGTGCCATCCTCCCTGCAGGACACAGGAGATCTATTAGGAACTGTTAGGCTGACCTTCCTGGATTGTCTCATCTGTCCTGTGGACGAGGAAGTGTTCACTCATTATCCTTAAGTGTATTGGTGACTAAAATGTTCTGCTGTCCAAGCTGCCAATGTATTTAGGCTCACACAGTCAATTTAGTCTCAAACATGGTATCAGCTTTGGACATGCAGTGTCTTGTGCTGGTCATTCTTGCACCCCACCCCATTTAAGAAATAAATCGTCACAGGAACGATGTTTTTAGTCAAAATTTTCCTTTATTTGGCTTTCTGTATTAATTTTCTAGGCATTTATCAACTGCATATATTAATACACTGTCTGCACAACTCACTTTAAGCATAGCTTCATTGATGCTACTGATCATACTATGGCATCTATGTACTTTTTACAGCTTAATCTTCAACTCCATAACTAACCAAAACCAGTCATAGCAAATTTCCCAAACTTTAATGTAACAAGGAAAATGGAATCAAAGTTATGTTGGTAATCAACAAATTCATCTTGATTAGAATAATGAAGTTGTGTTTCTTTTTTTCTAATACAACTTCATAGTAAGCTTAGGCTTAAATTCACTGAAATTCTGAAAGTTCTGTTCTGAACAAGTATTTTTTTGTTGCAGTGTGTGCTATGATATTACTATTTTTTTACCAAAGTAAATAAATTAGTATGTCTATGCTATGGTCTGTAGGTATGTTTTCCTCTAGAAGACAATATTTCATTACTTTCATTTTTCAGTACTCATGGGTAAGAGAAAGGAAGAAAGTATTTCAAAGCCTGGATCCCGTAAAAGGCAGAGACAAGAACACAGAGATGAACACAGCGATGAATCTAATGAAGAGGAAAATTCACAGTCATCAGCTGATAGTAGTTTCTCTTCATTGTCGGTAAGTTGTTTAAAAAGTCGTGAGGAGAAAGATGCAAGAGAAGGTTGATACAGAAAAGTTCTGTGCCTTTGAGTGATGTTGAAAGAAATATATTGTGTGTAGACTTAAGTGGAACCAGTGTTGATGAGGACTTCTGCATAAGTTTATTCTTACCTTATTTGTTTTGGGTCATGTAGTTATAACAGTCAATCATAAAGCAACAATATTCTGGTTTTATAGGATGAATTATATGGAAGTTGTCAAAAAAACAAATAAAGGAAATGGATTTTTGTTGATAAAAATGTAGTATATTTGGTTGATGGTTGTAGTAACAGAAGAGAAAATATTTAGAAACCAAATCATTTAGTAAAAGAAGAATCAAGTGCTCGTTTTCCATAGCTGACACTTTCAAATGTCTAAAAAAATTCTACTGTTTGAAATACATATTTTGAGGGAAATAAAACTTGAAAACATGATTATTAGTTATTTCTGCAACAGGCGTACTAGAGAGGTGATTGATGCTACACGGTTTAAGGGGTATTTAGCAATGCCCTTAATATGCCTTAACTTTTGGTTAGCCCTGGAGTGGTCAGGCATTTGCACTAGATGATTGTTGCAGGTCCCTTCCAACTGAAGCAGTCTATTCGCTAAGACACCGTGGTTGATTTTTGGTACACAGAAGAATCATGACTCAGTTCATTTTCTTGAACAGCAGCTGTTCTGTGTCATTGGTTTGTTTATTTTTCCCAAGGACTTGCTTTCTTAGAAAATGTTGCTTTTCTAAAGTACTGGTGATAAAAGAGTTTCCTGTCAAAATAATACTTCACCAGCTGAACAGTGGGCCGTCCCACTTTGTTTCATTTCCCCCTTCCTGATTTAATTTAATTTCCCTGTTCTAGGCCATACTAAGAATTCTCACAAATACTGTTATTCAAGTAACAAAACAGTGTTTCTGTGATGCTCTTTATTACTGCTTCGATAACTGTAGCATCTGTTACTACTATGATAACTGTAGCATCTATGTTCTTAATCTTTTATGTTGTATTAATTGTAAGTTAGTTATGGAGAGAACTGAATGTTACTACGTGTGAGTGGTCGGCTTTGGTAACTGTTCCTCTTATTTTATTACATAACTCCATCACGCAACTTCATAGAGTGTCATGAAGCCCTCCTGATTTGCTTGTAGCTTGTAAACATTGATGTTTTATATTGTTCAGTCGCTTGAATTCTTATTATATTTAAAATAGATAAACTGTATCATTAAAATGCATGCATAACACCAGTTTTAATTGTTAATCTTTAGACTGAAGGGGAAGTTGGGATAATTGAAGGTATCCAGCTGAAGAACTTCATGTGCCATTCAATGTTGGGGCCTTTCCAGTTTGGATCAAATCTCAATTTTGTTGTTGGAAACAATGGAAGTAAGTATTAATTGCATCCTTTATTTGTCAAAGAACCTTGTAGTTAATCATTTAGAAGGTGTAATTTTTTATTTGAAGAAAAATTGCTAGCCATTTTTTATTCACAGAGATGGATTCACTTCTGGACTTTGGAACCACACAAGTCTATCCCAGTAGTTCAAGGCTGGTGAAAACGTTAGGTCTTAAATTTGGAGAATTTGTACTTTTAGAGCATGAATACATAAGCAGTCAAAAATCTGTAATATGGGTGTACTGGATAAAGAGTTGCAGGAACTTCTTTAGAAAAAATACAATGCTTTTTTTACAGGTGGAAAAAGTTCTGTGTTAACTGCTCTTATTGTTGGACTTGGTGGGAAAGCCACTGCAACTAATAGAGGTTCCTCATTAAAAATGTTTGTCCGAGATGGAGAGACGTAAGTAAAACTGTTCTATTTTTAAGGTTGAGGAGGTTTAGTGATTGTGATTCAAGTTAGCTGATCAGTTTTCTGTTTTCTTTCATTTTCTCTGTTGTCCTGCTGGATCTACAAAATTTGAATGCAAAGCATAGCACTGAGGAGATCATATTTAAATAAAAAAAATCCCCAAACACGCAAAACCGGATTAGAAATTTCACCAGTAATTTGCCAGTAGTATACCATTGTCTCTGAACTAGCTGACAGTGATGTGCCCTGCATGTCACCCAGTCCTTGTGTATTAGTTCTGCTAGACACTTGAGTATCCTACAGAACAATTGAATTAATTGGAAAAAAAATATTTGGAAACTAGTTATCATTTTTGTGCAAAGAGTGAGGGTAATTCTTTTTCTTTCTTTCTCGTGATATGACTGAATATGCAATATAAAGACCTTGACATACAGATGGATTATTAAAAGTTCATAAAGTGAATTCATGTTTGCTGCAACAGTGGAGATACCAAGTTTAGGGGAATCAATAAAAAGATAGGAGAGGAGGTTTAAAAGTTTATGTTTACATGAAGCTGTAACTAGAAGCCCCAGGCTTTTCTTTTCAGAGGTGCTTGGAGTAAAATTGTTGGCAGTACCTTCCTTATGTGTAAGAACTTAATGCTTCAGCATTCACTTGAGAAACAAAATATTAATTCAGAACTGAAACAGCATCTCATTCTCGTAAAAGTATGCCTTAAGCATTCATCTGTAGATTACTTTGGTTAGAGATGGCTGTAGAAGCGAAGCAACTGTTTCTGCTGGAAGCCAGTTTTGGGACAGGAGGCCTATGAAAACACAATTTGATTCTGCAGCCTAAAGATGGGGGCACTCAGGTGGGAAGGGAAGGCAGGGGAAATCTCCTCCCACAACTGTTTACTTTGCGTCATGATTTATCTGAATCATAGAAGGTGCAAACAAGTAAGTGTGAGGCAGACTTTCTGTCAGTGTGTATTCGATGCTGATTTGGCTCAAAACCCCACTAATATATCTTGTTCTGATTGGGCCTACGACTGACTTCTTGCTGTGAGCTGTATAAGACATGGCAATTTTTGTGGAAAATTAGAATGTTCTGAAGTTACTTTTTTTTTTTTTTTATGTTTGGGACTAATTTCAGTTGTCTCTTTTATAACTTTTATATTTTTTTATTTTATTTTTTTATCTTAGTTCTGCAGATATTTCTATAACCTTGCGAAACCAAGGTAGAGATGCGTTTAAGCCAGAAGCGTATGGTAGCTCTATTATTGTGAATCAGCGCATTAATCTAGACGGAAGCAGAAGTTACAGACTGAAGAGCAAATCTGGTTGGTGGTAGTTTGTTTTGTTCTCAGTCTTGGAAGGTCTTTTAAAATTTTCATTGTTTTGAATCCCTTGGTGTTAGTAAATCACAGAAGCACAGAACGGTTTGGGCTGGAAGGGACCTTGAAGATCATCTAGCTCCAATATCCCTGCCATAGGCAGGGACACCTTCCACTAGACCAAGTTGCTCAAAGCTCTGTCCAGCCTCGGCTTGAACACTGCAAGGATGATGATGAAGTCTTTTTTTTTTTTTTGTTGTTGTTGCATGTTTACTGTAGACTAAGAATATTTATAATTTAGCATGTCAAAAGCAGTTGTGTCAGGTTTTTCATGATGTGAGGTCATACACTATTTGTCTTTATGAAAATGCTTGTCCTTTTACATTTACTAAGAACCCCTAGTTTCAGCAGAAGGCTAGGGAATTGCACATCTCTCTACTCTACTTTGGACCTATTAATATTTTTTCATTTTGTTTTCTTTTTACCACTAGGGACCTTAATTTCATCAAAGAAAGAGGAACTCATAGGAATACTGGATCACTTTAACATACAGGTAATTGTTATAGTGTTAAAATTCTGTGCAGTTTGACATCAGCATGTGATGTTATGATTTAATTAAAAAGCAATGTTTGATTTCGGTAAATGGAAATTCATCTCTTCCATGTTCTTTCATCGAATGTAATGGCAAAAGAAAACTGAAATTTCAACCTCATGCAATGCAGAATAATATTCTGTCTGAGACAGATAAATATTTTCTATCATCTGTGAACTGAGTCTTGTATCCTGTTAATGAAAGTTTTAGCATATTTAGGTTTCTTTCATACCTGGAGCTTTGTTTTGGATTTTTTTTTTCCCAGCTTGTTACTTCAGATTTTGCTGTTGCTGGAATTTGAGTGTTTTTTAGCTGCTTAAGTGATAAAGGAAAGCTCAGATAGTGCACATGCAGTTCAAAATATTCAGCATATTCAGCCTTTCAAATAATTCAGAGTTCTGTTAGCATGTATTGATTTTTGTGTTGTGGCAACTTCTGTAAGAATATATAGAGTGATTCATTTCCTGTAATGCAATACTTTGGTCAGTTAAATAATGAGAAACTAAAGGACATGGGACAGAATTTCTAGTGCTGGTCTTGTTAAATGAAAAAAGAGGCACTGTCGTTCTACAAATCGGTTTTCCTCCTGGAAACAGTTCCTTAGTTGTCCTTGTTGTGGTTCTAATTTATACTTGATGGAAACTTTTTTACTTAAAATAAAATGAAAGTAATTTATTTTTACAGGTAGATAATCCTGTGTCTGTTTTAACCCAAGAGATGAGTAAGCACTTTTTACAGTCTAAAAATGAAGGTGATAAATACAAGGTAAGAAAAATAATCATTTTGATTAAACATTAAAATATTGAGTTCAAATTTCTAGAGGTGGCATTTGGAGGAAAAACAAATTAAAAAAAAAATCAGAGTTCTTAATTCTGATGACCTGTTGTGGGTTAAACTCCGGTAAGCAGCTAAGCACCACACAGCTACTCAGTCACTTCCCTTGCCTTCTGCTTGGAAAAGGAAAGGAAGAGTGAAAGCAGAAGATTTGTGGGTTGAGATAAACATTGTCTAAAAAATGAAGGAAAAGCTGGAAGAGGAGAGAAAAAGGCAGAACAAAACAAGAGCCTCAAAGGCAGTCACTCACCACCTCCCATGGGTAAACTGATGCCCAGCCAGTTCTGGAGTGAAAGATGTCTTCCCCCTAAATCCTCTCTTCTTCCTCTCTGTTACTAAGCCTGACTGTGCTGATTTTGGCTGGGATAGAGTTAACTTTCTTCACATAGCTGATAAGGGGCTATGTTTTGGATTTGTGTTGAAAACATCGAAGGAATGGGGAAGAAAGAAGAGGGAAATGTTCAGAGTGATGGTGTTTGTCTTCCTAAGTCACCGTCATGCATGGCGGAGCCCTGCTGTCCTGGAGATGGCTGGAGACCTGGCTGCTGATGGGGAGAGACGTAAATGAATTCCTCATTTGGCTTTGCTTGTGTGCACAACTTTTGTTTTATTAAACTGTTTTTATCTCAACCCATGAATTTTCTTGCTTTTACCCTTCTGTTTCTCCTCCCCATCCCACTTGGGAGGATTGAGTGAGTGGCTGGGTGATGTTTAGTTGCTGGTTGGTGTTAAACCATGACTAATATTTTATGGGATCGAATATCTCTTTGGAGGTCTTCTGCCTGGTTGTATCCCCCCCCAGCCCCCCAACCTCTTTTGCAACTTGCCAGTTTGGTCACACCTCTAAAACACAGCAATGTAACAGTTGCTGTGAAGAAACTTAAATCCATCCCAGCCAGACCCAGTGCACTATTTGATTGTAACAGTCATCCACATGCAAAACGAGTTTTTTAAGTTTCTTTTCTCTAAAGACATTAATAGAATCATAGAATAGTTAGGGTTGGAAAGGACCTTAAGATCATCTAGTTCCAACCCCCCTGCCATGGGCAGGGACAGACTTTAAAAAAATCTTAGGACACTGCTGAGTTAGTTCATTATTTAGAAGTACCTCACCAGATATTTTACTTTGGGTATCATTCAGCATATGTAGAGGTTGGGATGAGTGGTCTTTCTATGACAGTTATTCAAAGTTCACTTAGATGAGCTGCTGTATCTGACATCTGCATCTTTTTATTTCTTTAGTTTTTTATGAAAGCAACTCAGTTGGAACAAATGAAAGAAGATTATTCATCTATTATGAAAACTAAAGAAAATACATGTATTCAGATAGAACAAGGTGTAGAGGTATGTAAGAGTTATTAGTACTGATCTAAGCATGGAAATACTTTATGAGTTAAACTACATAGCTTTGATTTGGTTAGGTCTCAGTGACATGGAATTAAAAAAAATAAAGTCATTCCAGTGTTTCATATTGAACCTCTCTTTATTTTTTTAAGCGTCTTCAAGAACTTAAGGAGCTTTATTGTAAAAAAAAGGAACATTACAAAAGTATTGGGTTTGTGAATGAGATGCGAAATCATCTTGAAGATTTGAAGCATAAAATGGCATGGGCAGTGGTAAATACCTTGTTCAAATGTTTCCTCATATGAAACGTACTTTCAATTATTCCTGCTCTGCTGTGGATGTTCTGATATGTCCTAATATATGCTTCCTTTTAGGTGGGTGAGATGGAAAAAGAAATTCAGCCAATCAAAGAATTCATTATTGCTGAAGAAGGAAATACAGAAAAGTTTGTTCAGAAGCTAGAAGAATGCCAGGTACATGTATGGTTTAAACCATATGTTACTCTAGTTTTGGCTCCTTGACTCAAGAATAAAAATAGTTAGACTGATTTTCCTTTTGCTTGTGAGCTATTGAAACTGACCATCTTAGCTTTCCACAAGCAGCTGAGAGCATTCCCATGTATACACTTTTTTAGCCATCTAAAACTCAACAGTAATATTCATGTTCTGCATTTCATTTGATAATAAAATTAAAACATTTTGTTTTCTGTTGTTTAGTGGGGTATGTTTGTGTGGTTTTCATGCTGATGCTTTTTTTGCAGGTAAGGGTTATATTATTTTGACTGTGGATTTGGGATGACTAGTGTAGCATATACAAGTGAAGTTAATCTAGTAATTTCACTTTTACTGTTGAGAGTACTTACGTGATGTCTATTTCTGTAGTGTCGGAGTGTCTTTCAGAGATCTGTCACGTAGGTTTTCTAGGGTATCACTGCCTGTGGGAAAGATCACTGTCTGATTTCAGGAGACAATTGGAAATTTAGTATACTCTTTGGATGGTACTTAAGACTTCTGTAGGTAGCAAGAAAGATTTGCCAAACATTCAGATTCATGTTTGATTTATGTTTTTGCAGAGAAACAGTAGGCATCATTATATTGAACTTTTCAGTCTACTAAAGCTCTTTCTGCAAACTTTGCAAACAGTTGCACTGTTTGTTTGTGTTTTTTTGTTACAATTGAGGTGTTTTTACTTTATGGTCCAACATGTCTATGTACTCTTGAAGGAACATTGTCCAGATACTGGTTTCACTTCTTTCCATTTCATGGTCATTGGCCTTATTGTATTGAGTGGCAATGACTTGCTTTAGTGTATTTTAGCAAAAAAAAAAAAAAAAAAAAAAAGAGCAAATGTGACACGTCAGATTCTTAGATTCTTGAAGAAAATTGTGCCTCATTACTACTTCTCTGTCATTCTTTTTATTCACCAAAGGTGAAAGTGAATGAAGCAGAAGAAAAGTACAAAGCAATACAAGACAAGTTAATAAAGATAAATGAAGAAGCACAAGCCCTGCATCCTCAGTGTATTTCTTTGAAGGCTGATGTGCAGGCAAGAAGAAAAGCAGTCAATGAAACTGAGGTAGGCAGAAAGAACTTTCAAAGTTCATGCCTCTTCAAGGTTTTAATCTTGTCCATGCTCTATCTACATGTACTTCTCCATCTGCGTATTCCTGAAACTCAAATTCTGCTTGTCTGTTCTGATGCAGTTCAGTGTTTATTTACTCAAGACCGTAGTTACTTTTGAAATTATTTCTGACTTCTGTTCATTAAACTACTGTATCCTTCTCAGGTAGTTTATAATCGTTTCAAAACAGAGTTGAAACGTCTGGAAAAAGATGATGAGCAGTTACATAAACGAATTGAGGAACTGAGAAGCAGGTAAAGATAGATACTGTGATCACGCTGTATGTTAATTAAGGTATAGGGATGCAGGGAGCGAGCTCTTCTGATTAATGAGAAAATTTGCAATCACAGAAAATATTTATTTAAACTTAAGGTGGGTAAGGTTAAACATTTAAATGTTTCTGATCCTGCTTCTTTGCACACCGGCATTTTGACTAGAAGGTGATGAAGTAATTGGGTGGGAAAAAAACATTTTTTGTTGGTGGGAATATACGTTTTCTTGTTTTTGTGCTGTTGCAAACCAAATATATCTGAAATTAAATGTAATAGGAATGTAGCTAGGGGGAGCTGTGTACTCACAAATTTGGAAAAAAAAAATCATGTATTTGTAAATCATCAGTGTGGTTTTAAAATGTTTCACATGATCTTTCCTAGTGCTAATCACCTTTCAGAGCCTGAAAAATTGAAAAGACAAAGGAAAATTGCACTCTTAAGGGAACAGTTAAAGGCATTCCATGATGAAGAAGTAATGATTGGTCAACAGATGGATCAGTTTCAGCAGGCTATATATAAGTGTAAGGAAGAACAGGTTAGACTTACGTAAGTAATGCTTTCTGAATGTAACTTTTCCTTTGTTTCAAGTTATAAGAGGTGCCTTCTTATGTACCTGCATTCCCTCATTCCCTGAGGCATTAGACTTCAGTTCCTCCCCACTTTATCTTAGGACGTGCTAAACTTTTGTCTTTGGCACACAATGACTTAACTTAGAAACTTTTGGAAAATTGAAAAAAACTGTGTTGTCATTAAAGGTGAAAGCTATTGCGAATTTAAAACCGGATAAAAATTCATGATGTCAGTTTAATGCCTTTCTGTCTTTCTCCCACCATCTGTCATTTATTCTCTTATCATCCTATAGGTATACTAGGGTTTAATAATTTTCGTGGTCTTTATTATGCTAATACATCCTGATATGATGTCATAAGATATAGAAAACAATAAAAGGAAATAGATGTACTTTGGGGTAATTTGTCTATAGCTAAGGTAAATTTATAGAGACTTTGAAGCAAGCGGTTCAAAGTCCGGCTTAGCCCGTACCTGAGGGAGGAAAACAAAGCACTCGCTGGCTTTGGTTTGGAAACCTGAACTTGAACAGTGGTTACTGGAGGGAATTGTGCTGATGTCTGTAATCAGTTTCAGTATTTAAAGGGTGGCTGCAAAGAAGAGAGAGAGGGAGACTCCCTTTTTAAATGAGTCAAATGGAAAAGGGGAGGGGTAGTGGACACAGGTAGCTCCTTGGGAGATTCCAACTGGGCACAAGAGGAAACTTTTTCACAATTGAACAATCAGCCATTGCAATAATCTCCCCAGGGAAATGGTGGAGTCCTTTTAAGATTAAACTGGACAGGGTGCTGGGACAACTGGTCTAAGTCATGCTTTGTCAAAAAAATGTTGGACCAGATGACCCTTGAGGTACCTTCCAACATGGTATTCTATAATTATTCTATGTTTTGTTGTATTAAGAGATTTGAGAATTGTTTTCTATTGCACTTGATGGATTAGATTAAATGCCCTTCGTGGATTATTGGTAACCAACAATTAATTCGTGTTCTCTTGAAGACCTTTTGTAGAAGACAGTGAAATTGAAGCATATAAATAGATATAAAATAAATTTATTATAAATTGTTAGAAGTAGTCTTGTAAAACTAGTTGCAAAGTAGTAATTTGCTTGCTTTTTTTTTGTCTCATGTTCTTTAAGTTATAAAAACATCATTCTATGTGTGTAGTTAGCTGTATGTTGAAATATTGAGGCCTTGATACACTGTCCTCCTATTAGTACTTCGAGTATTAATAGTACACAATAGTACTAATACTATTAGTACTAATAGTACACAATGGTATTATTAGTACATAGTACTTCGAAAATAAGACTTTTTTTTGTTTTCCCATAAGCTGTTGCTACTGAGAAAAATTCTGTTCTCTTAGGAAAGAATGCTCTGGTGTGACACAAGCACTGAATGCCATGCAGGAACACCTGATAGAGCTGAAAGATAGTAAAACAAATACCTTTGGAAGATTTGGACTACATATTCCAGAATTTCTTAAAGAAGTTGAAAGAGCCTATAAGCAAGGGCGCTTTAAACAAAAACCTATTGGACCTTTAGGTAAGAATGACTGCTGAAAAAGACATTTCCTTATGGCATTTATTGCATGGCCGCTAATGTAAACAGTAATCTTTTAGAAAAACTATTTGTTCTTTAAGGAGCTTCAGACCATCTTTCTTCTGTACTTCCTGGACTAAAGGTTGTATCTGGGTATGTTATCTTTCATTTCTATCTTTTTTATCACATGAATTAGCAAACATCTACTACTTTTTCCTCATTTTCCAACGTGTTTTTTTTTTTTTTGAGGTATTTTATGTAGTTATAATGTTAAACTTCCAGTGCACCTCTCCGACTCCCCCACACTCTTTAAGCATCAGACCTCTGTGCTTTGGCTGCTTGTTCCTTGATGGATACCACTATCCAGCTTTTGCATAAATTCTATTCAAAATGTTCTGTGGCTGACTTGTGGGCTTGTCGAACTTGAGATATTTGTCACAGAGCGAGTCAGGCAGAACCAACTAAGATTTTCTTTGAAAATTTGGTTTAATTAATTTGTTGACCAGCTGTTACAATGACTGCTATTTTCAGTTTGTGAATGGGAGTAATGGTTTCAGCATATTATGGATGTAAGTGTTAAAGGTCAAGTACTGAATTACTTCAGGGTGAGAACGTGCAAACATACATACTGTTGAAGACAGGCAATATGATGGAAATCTTCATGTTTGTTTAACTGGCAGCTTAAGTGTTCCTCTGCCTTCACCTGTTAAGCATTAAATTGTTGATAAGCAATCTTTACCTTGATTGATATACTTCTGCTGACCTGCCATAGACTTGGTACCTTAACAGAAGTTGTTAGTGACCTGTCAAAGAAGAAAATTTATATCTCCAAATATATAAGGTATCTCTGTAGAAAGAGAAATAATATGTCTTTTTTCAGGGTAGCTCTTTTGTGGAGTTTTTTAGTTAACTGTTTAATTTTTTTTCTTCTTCTTGTAAGAAAGATTTATTTTAGATTCCTAAAAGAAAATGTAATGCAACAAAACAAAAACCTAGAGTTGTGTAAAAGTGCACTACTGGATGATATATTATGGAACACAGTTCCTAAAGCCTTGTTTTTTATGTTTATTTAGGTGCTTTCATTCATCCAAAAGATGCTGAGCTGACCTTGGCTATTGAATGTTGTTTAAAGAGCCTAGTTCAGGCATTTTGCTGTGACAATCACAGTGATGAAAAAACTCTTCAGCAACTGATGTCAAAATATTATCCACGTGAATTTAGACCTCAAATAATTGTAAATAAATTTCATAATACAGTTTATGATGTTAGGCACAGGTAAGTTTTTTGTTATTAATTTTACTGCTTAGCCTTTATGGTTCACACTGTTAAGTGAAAAGAACCATTATCTTACTCATTTTTACTAATCTCATATGAGCTTTATGAATGGGTTTTTCTCCTTCTTTTCTTCAGAGGAGTCCACCATCCAGAATTCCCATCAGTTCTCACAGCACTGGATATAGATCATGCTGTGGTTGCCAATTGTTTGATCGATGTGAGAGGTATAGAAACAATCCTGCTGATTAAAGTAAGGCTCTACACTCCCTATTGGTCTTTGAAGAAAAGTGTTTTCTCTTTGTATGGAGCAAATACAGTACTTTCACTGGTATTGTCTGTAATGGACAAGAGAGGTAGAGAAAGGGGTTTTTCTTTCCTCCCCCTGAGGAGAGGTAAGAACCCTGATAGCTCAGTAGGCCCCAAGTGCATTAGTTATGTGTGTTACGGTGCAGTGCACAGACAGGTATGTGACCACTGGAGGGCTCCTAGTAAGGCCATCTTGGTGTTAAACAAACTCTCAGTATCCCAGTTCAAACGTTGTTTTCTGTTGTGGGTGGGACAGAGTAAAGTGGCATCCCATGGTGGATTTAGATAGTGGGATTTACTTAAGAATCAGTAAGGTTAGACCTCTTGTTCTTTATTTCCACACACTTATTTCTCTGCCCTCCTCAACACTGCCGTCATAGGTCTCAACTTCTGTCTGCAGTAGGTGGATCACTCCTGGTCATGAGCCAGCTGCTCACAGATACCTGTCTGGGCTGTTACTGGCCAAGGTCCCAGGGCATTCTGTGGGATTTGTTTCCACATAGCTCTCCCCATGTGTTTCCAGGATCATCTTTGTTTGTTCCTGGGGTGTTCACCACCACCTTTCTGGGCCCCTAAGTGATATAGTTTCTCATCTAGTCAATGTATGTGTAATCAGTCTTCTAATTGCCAGTTCTGTCTCATGTCTATTATTTGGTGGGTTCAGGATGTGTCAGTTCGTGTAGTTTCAGCCAGCCCCTACCAGTTGTATCTAGCAGCTCATAGTTAGGTACCGGTTATAACTGTAGCAGGCTTGTGCTTGAGAGCTCAAAAATTCCCCTCCCGCAGCTACCTGCTTATGTGAAATTATCAGCCACCTGTGAGCATTTACACTTATTTTTCACCTATCACAGCAACCGGAGGCCCTTTAGACTCTGCAGTGTTGAAGCATTTCAGAATAAAGAGTGCAAAGAAACACAGTTATGGATAGAGTCTGGTAAAATAAAAGAATAGCAATAATCAGTTATTAAGTATGATTTGAATGAGGTGACTAGCTATTGACGTTAAGTTGACATTATTTTGATGATAGTCTATTGTTTGATCACTGTAAAAACATGTTAATGAACTATTTTCTGCCACTTAAATTGTTTTTTGATTTTCTGTTATGACTGAAGATACCAACTTCTGCAGGTAAGATTACAAGTAAAATGTTCAAAGATAAAAATGTGTGTATTTTTATTTAAAGAAAGCAGGGTGTTCTGTAAATAGCAGAACTGATAATGCTTACTCTTGTGAATTTTATTTTTCTCCAAAGCCACTTCTCCCAGTTTTTCCTCTGACATTCCTACTGAAAAAGAGGCAGTTTATGCTATGTCTAGTGCAGAGCTGAGTGTTTACCAACCATGGCTGTTACTGCATGGGATACACAACAGCTGAACTTTTTAGGCTTCTCTCATGGAAGGAATGCCAGTTTTGTTCTTCTCTCTCTGATTTACCTAACCACTGATTTTCATAATGTTGTTATCTTTGAGCCCTACCTGAATAATTTCAACTGAATCTGAAAGAAGTTGATTAGGTATTGTGTGGAACTAAGAATACTTCTTGAATGGATAACATGATTGCCTTGGACAAAGGCACTTGTGACTACTTAGTCTGGCACTGGCGTTATCTCTTATACCAGCCTGTTTCCCCAAACTTTAATTGGATATTGTTTGTACTTCACAGCTTGCTTTGGAAAATTGTTTCCTGTATGTGTATTTCACTTTTCATAAATACAGCTGTGCGTAGGGACCTTTCAGCTAGTGACTTTGTTTTTTTTACCCAAGACAAATTATAAGGAGCTAGACTGCAGAACTTACAATGTAGATAAATTTGTAACAGCCTAAAAGAAATGGACAGGTAAACTGTGTGGGTTTTGAGAACATAAACATCTTAGTAAACTAAAAAAGGCAGATTCTTGACATTACAGATTTTTTTACGTGCTTTGATCACTGTATTTCTTCTTTTTCATTACGGTTTGAAATTATTTCCAGGTGAGAACTTCTAGACAAGTTTTAAATTGATATCTTTAATTATGGATGCCTTTCCATTGGTATGATAAGGCCATTTTCTTTTTCAGAATAACCGTAAAGCTCGTGAAGTAATGCAGTTTAATCGGCCCCCAAAAAACTGTAGAGAAGCTTTCACTGCTGAAGGTGATCAAGTGTTTGAGAGACGGTATTACTCTTCTGCTTACGTCAGACCTAAGTTCTTAAGCAAAGATGTTGAAGCAGAAATAAGGTTAGCATCTTGTAATGTTGTGTTTGTGAAAAGTGCACTTGTTGACATAACATTGCATATTTGTCTATTTGCATGTGCACTGCTCTCTAGTCTACAATTTCTTTCTGAGATTCTTTGCTTCTTCTCTGAGAATTCTGGAAAGCATTTTGATTTCAATGCTTTTTTGTGATAGGTATAAACTTGATTTATACCTAGACACTTCTCAACTTATGGCATGTAAATTTTCCCAGCAAGTAGGGATTTGCTGGACTGAATACTCCAGGGTATCTGGCTACCTTTCTTTTTATTTTATGTTTGCTGAAAAAGAATGTGGAATCATAGATGGTTGTTGTTTGCTTTTTTGTTTAAATCTAATACCTGAATGATGGTATTGTAGTTTACTGCAAAGGAGGCCTGTTTTTTTTTCAAACCAAAAAATGTGTTGGTGCACATCATCCTACTGGTTTCAAACTTTTCATCTGTATTTTCTAAAGCATTTGATTTCATTCAAGGTAGGTATCTCTGTCAACACTTCACTCCCCTGCCATTTTTTTCCTCTCATTACTTTCAAAATGGTAGTATAAAAAGCCAAATATATTTCAGGTTTTGCGAATTTGAACTGTCACTAAGCGAACTGGTGACAATAGGATTTTGATGCTTATATTACATATGTATTAAGTAAATATCTTAATTTTAGTATGAATAGCTGACAGTGTGGGCTGAATTGAATGTTAAAAATTTACTTATGTAAACTCCCAAAGTTTTAAATATATCAGTTAACTATACTTTTTTAGTGTGAGTTGATAATGAACTTCAAGATTATCTTAAATGTTATAGGTCTTTCATTACCAGTGTTGCTTTGGGGAACAGTATAGGCCACTTAAAAAGGGAAAATGTCTTCCTGTTCCCCTGTGCCCCTTCAGAATTTACCCAAAAGCAATGACACATTTATCTGGATTAGTATAGGCAGTTTATTAAATACCAGTTCTGGGATCAGACTTAATTAGTCCTTTTAAAACAACTATAACAAAAGTTGTATTAAACACTTGTATTAAGATTTTTTTTTTTTTTTTTTTACTGTAATACTAGTAAAGCTTCCCCTTTCTTTTTCAGGAGTGAAAGACACTATGAAAGTTTTGTCATCTATAAATAGCAATCAAAAATAGCTTTGCTTTGCATTTCAAATATTTTGAGTGGAAGTGAAAAGTATTAAACATTTTTCTCTGAAGATGCTATAGTCCTTTTAGAAATAACACCACTACTTAGTTCAGACATATGGCCTGTTTGTGAAAATTGCTGACAGAGGTTACAGATGGTTTAAATAACATGAATGATTTATCCACCAGGCATTGAAGTAGGACCATCAAGCAGCAATATGCTTTGGTGTTTCTTTACTGATCATTAAAACCATCCAGTGCATAACAAACTTGACATTTTAATATATTTTTTTTTTATGGGAGCGTATTTTTACCCTTTGTCATGGATTTAATTTTTATTTGTGTATTTCCTTTTATTACATACAAATGTAATGATACATGTATGTATGTAATAATAGCTGTAATATATAATAACTCAATATTACTTTTTAAAAAAGACACTTGGAGAAAGAAATTGAAAGCAAAAAGGCGCATTTGACTGCATCTCAGCAACATTTACATTCCGTTCAAAATGAGATTAGGCAGAATGAAGATCATCTTCAAGGTCATCGACAGCACCAAAAAAAACTGCAGGTAAAAATAAGTGCAGTGTCAGCTTTTAGAAGTTGTTTAGTCTTTCTCTATTTAATTTTGACTTCTGCAGTATCTTTTGAGTGGATGGAAGTTTTTAACGTTTATCCTTCCTTTTGTTTGCTTTCATGCAGTTTGCCTTTGTGGTATGCTTTCATCATTTAGGTCAGAATGATAGAGGCTACATCAGTCCTAGTGTATGCTGTTGTTTCTGTGTAGTATCCTTTTTGTTTCTACATTTGCCACCTCCTTGTGCTAAATCTCACAAATTTCAACTGCTTTCTTTTGACACAGATAAGAAGTTGCTGTAGTATTTAATGCAAGTTTCTTCTCCCTCCTTTATTTCTGTTGAACCTTGACTCTTCATTCCCAGAATATTGTTTCACTTCATGGTCTTTGTATTCTTAACCCATTTTAATGCTGAATATTTCACTTTTATGTTTTCTTAATTTTAATTTCTTTATAAACCATTTTAACACCTGTTGGTCTTCCTTCTTTGCTTTCCAGTACTTTGAGGTAGGATATATATTTGTGGTGGCAGTTAGGCAGTATAAGCTAATACATAAGTTTATGTTCACTAAATTACGAATAAGAAACAGCAAAAAACCTTTCATGTGGACTCAGCTTGCTGAAGATAAATATTTGAAGGAAACAATAGATATATTCAATTGTCATGTTGAATGCAAATACAGTAATAAGTTAATAATTTAAAATGCATGTGACTTTCAGAACAAGTTTTATCTTATAAAAATAGATTCCATAGGTAATTGGGAAGAGTCTTTGTGAGCACTATGAAACTTCAGGGCCAAATATCTTGCTTTGTATGTTGACTTAAATAAACGAATGTGAACTTCTCTCTTTAGATAAGCCTAAGAACATTTAGTTTCTTCTCTTTTCAGATAAAAGTAAGAACAACAAATGCAGAAATAGCAGATCTTGAAAATATGGAAGAACACCAGGCAGTGGACATCCGTACATTAGTAAGCAGAGATTATCATATTATGTCCAATAAGGATATGAAACAGTGTCTTTTAATTTTGGTAGGGTTTCAGAATAAGCAAATAATGTAGATTTTTCACTAGTGTACTATTTGGATAAATAGTGAAGAATGTAACACTTTGCCGTAAAGGTAAACACTCTGTAATAGCATGAATTTATTTTTGGTGAGTTTTTGTCTGTGCTTCCCTTGCTTTTTTTTTTTTTTTTGTTGTTGTGGTTGGTGGGTGTTTTATTTTCGTTTTGTTTGTTTGTTTGTTTTTCCCCGGGGTGTTTTTGTTTATTTGTTTCTTTCTTTTATTTTGGTGGTTATTTCCTTCCCTCCCTCTTTGTCATTTAGTGGTCTCCTACAAGATCTGTCAGTATGTTCTTTTGGGTTTTAGTGACAACTGCATTGAGCTGTTTCTTTTCTGATTAGAGAGTACTGCATGTAATCTTATTATCCTGATAGTGATAATAAAATAAAAACCGTGTACAGTAATTTGCAAATATGTCATCTTTTATTATACTTTATTTAATACCTTTTGACAGGAAGATGAAGCTAAAGAAAATAAGGGTAAGATGGAATCTGTAAAAAAAGACATGCAGCAACACAGCAGAAAAATGGAAGAACTGAAAAATATTCTCCAGGTAGCTGAAAAAAACTTTGAAGAAATGAAAGAAAAAATTCATCAAGTAGAAGAAATTGCAGGTCCAATTAAGGTAGAAATAATTTCATGTTGTATTTTTAATTTATTTCCTGTTGTGTGGGAAGGGGAACTAGGTTAAAATGAGGGAGGAGAAAAGAATATGCAACTTGCTGATACATTTAAGGTCTACCTGTGAAATGGAAACAGAGTATTCTGTCTAAACCATGTGAAGAAATAAGCTTGGCAGTGTTTTGTAGTTGGTTGTTAAATGTAGTTGCTATAGTGTTTTATTTTTAAAAGGAGTTTGTTTCCAGGTATTTATTGCTCGTAACTGAAAGTGCTAAACAAAATAGAAGGCAACTTCTATATTCCTGAAAGGATTTTAGATTAGATATACTGTTGGGTGTTCTACAGCTGTTTAATTAACTGTTGACATATAGCAAGTTGTGACTTTAAGGCAGGATTAGAGAAAGGTAAGAACATCCATTATTGTTGGTGATTGTTGTTTTTCTTGTTTATTATTTTGTGGGGTTTTGAGGGGTGTGTTTTTGTTTGTTTTGGCTTGGGGTTGGGTTTTTTGGCCTTTTTTTTTTTTTTTAATAAGCCTGTCTAGTTAACAGGGATGAGGAAAAAAATTGTCTTCTAATTTGTTATTCTTTATACCTCTTTGCTTCTCTGAAAAGATATGATATCACTTCAACTGTGTCTAGAATTATGTAGCATCGAAGTTGCTAGAGTCTACATCATATCATAGGTATAGCAGGACAGTAAATTGTCACACAGAAATTCAATTCTAGCTGATGTCACACAAGCATCAGAAGTTGTGGCTAGAATGTAGTGTAAAAAATAAATACAGCTTTTTAAGTTTTGGAATCCCCAAAGATTAAAACATCTTCTCAAAATTTGATTCCTAAAAGCAGTTTCAAGCATTTATTATGTCCTTATCAGAATGGAGTATAGACTTTCTGTGAAGTTGCTGTTAAAGCTCCTGGACATTAAGAGTTGTCTTACTGAGAATAAAATAAATTAGTGTTAAAACCAACATAATTACCAGTAAATGTTAGAGAGGTGCTTAAGAATCTATCCCTACCTGCTCACTTCTTGACTTACTCCAAACAGGAGGAATTAAACCAAGCTGACACAGAACTGGAGACTAGTAAACGCCGCTTGCAGCACTATGAAGAAAAACAGAAAGAACACTTGGCTTGCATAGAAAGACATAAAGAATTGCTAGCTGTCAAAGAAAAACAATTAGAGGTAGGTGTGGGTTTTTTTCTTTATTGAACTTGGATGTTCATGATTTTTCTAATATTTAATAATACATCATTCCACTTGTACATCCTGCAGACCATATAACACTGAGTATTCTCTCAGTTACATCTGAAGCTGACTGTCTAAATCCGGTTAAAGTAATTTTGCATAAATGAATCAAGGCCTTTTCCTTGTCTGGCAGAGCACTATTTCCTATTTAAATAGATAAGTTAAGGGTTATCCATCAAAAGTATTTCTTCTGTATTTTTCAAGGGAAAGATTAAAATGACTTAAAAAAAACCCCAATTTTAAATTGAGAATTACTGGTTTTCTGGATGCTAGGTTTTTCCTTGTACAGACCTGATCTTTTGAAGACTTTTAACTATTTAACAATTAATTGAATTTCAAACATACTTTAGGAAAAAATGGCACAAGCTAGGCAAATCTACTCAGAGCGCCTAGAGGTCAGCAGAACTGTTAAGAGTCTTGATGCAGAAATGAATCGCTTGAGAGAGAGGATAAATACAGAAAATAATCGCCATGGAAACAGAGAAGAAATAATACAGTAAGTCATCTTTACTTTTTAAAGTAATTTAGGTAAGATGGAAAAGATAGGGGAAAGAAGAGGGGGTTTTGTGATTCACAATACATTTATGTGTTCTTAGGACTCTGGTCCATGTCTGAAGACATGGAAACATGCAGTACTGATTGTGCAGTCAGATGCTGAACTGAACATGTTTAGGCAGGATTTTAGGCAGTGTCTGTACTATATATATGAAATTACCAACAGTCAGATACCCTTTTAGGGTCTAGAAGTATCCCAATTATGACAGTGTTGTAAATGTAGCTTGCTGTTGTTCTGTGATGCAACGAGCATTAAACACCCTTCCAGTTTTAATAACTGACACAGTAGTCAGGCAAATACTTGAGGCTTTGACCTCAAGTATGTTTCAAGGAATCATTCACCTCAGGTATTCTTGAGCATAGGGAGTCCAGTCATTCATTCTCCTTGATGTAAGAGTTTCCTTTCAAAAGAATTAAAATAGAAGTAAAATTAATATTTTTCCAGCTTCATTTGTGAACGTATCTTACTTGACTTATTAAATACTTCTACCTTTAACATAGAACCTCACAAGGAAGTTTTTATTTGAATGTTTTGATTATCAAATTGATATTCAGCATTTAAGACAACAACTCAGTTTTAATGTAATGCGTGTTGAGTCCTGACTTTCTTTTAATTAAACCAGGCAATTTCATGATGCAAAGGAAAGATATAAGGATGCAGACAGTAAAGTAAAGAATTTAAAGAAATTTATTAGGCTGCTGGAAGAAATAATGACACAGAGATTCAAAATATATCGGCAGTTCTTAAGGTGAGTTAATTTTGCTTTAATTTCTGGTTTTAGATAAACATGTGGGTCTAAGCATGCCCCCATACTCCAGGGTGAAAATTATAAAGCAGACCTGTGTTAATGAAATATCTTTAAGGCAGTATTCACAGCAGTCTCTCTAACCTCATCGTGCTCCCAGATCCAATACTATTGTGCCCTCAGTTTAGGGGCAGCCTGGACTGACAGCTGGAAAAGCAATGTGGTCTCTTGAGGCTGTATATTGCTTCACACCAAAGGCCTCTACTCTGCTGACTTAATCCAAGGCAGTTCAGTTTGTGTTTCGATGCTGGTTTTAGTCATTAAAATGCCAGCAACATAGTAGTATTGAAATCACCTGGACTGTTGCTTATTTTCATTGATTATAATTAGTAGTGCTGTGCTCATGTAATTTTGTTGTGGGCCAAATGTGTTTTCTCTGCCTGTGCTGAAAAAATTTTGAGATCTTTATTCAAATTCTGCAGTTTGACAGCTGCTTCTCTCGTGGAGTTTCCATTAGTGGGAGTACATCCCTTCTTTCTTGCTTCAGTCCCTCACTATCCCATTGCTATCAAAGATTTTGTGGTGGGCACCTTTGAAAAGGACTGATGGTCTGTTTTGCAGAGCAATCTTTCATAATTTATCATTCCCTTCAGCAGAAATTGAGGGATATGCGTTGATTCTGCTTGTAATTTTTGATCTGGGATCTGGAGGGGGTACCAGAATGACTGTGGCAAATAACAGTGCTTAGGAGAATCCCAACCTTTGCATTATGGAAGTATAGAAATAGTAGTAGCTAAGATTTACCTTCACAATCTGATATTTGCCTTATGGTGCCCATGTATGTCAAACTGAATCTTCTTCCTAGTGCCCAAATTTGAGTATCAGTCCCACTTTAGGGTGTGTTAAAGAACCACAGTTCTTGCTTGAAGGACCTATGATGTACTCTCTATTGGGGAAATTACATGCTAGAACTGGGGAGGAAGGAGAAAACTGGTAGGGAAATTAATGTTTAGTTAGTCTAGCAGAGTCCATTTAAATTCTTTACTGTTTTTACTGTGTAGTTCTTTCCTCTCCAGTATTAGAAGTGGCATGTGGTCCTTTTCTGTTGAAGTTGTGAAAGAATGGTGTAAAAAGCTTCCAGTCTGTTGAACCAGACTTCTAGAAAATACAAAGCCTTGGATGTCATGATTTCTTACTCAGTTACTTTGCATTGGTGATTCTCTCTAGTATGTCCAGTATAGAATGTCACCCACTCCAGAGCTTAATTGATCTGGGAAAATGATATTATTAAAGTGAGTTTAATATTTAAGATTATGATGCAGAACTTGATAAAAATATGTTGTCACTTTATCATGTATTTTAAAACTTACAGACCTAATGTTTGTTTACTTGATTTAACTGATTTAAGGCTCCTTTCTTTGCGATGCAAACTCTACTTTGACCATTTATTGCGCATTCGAGCTTGCTCTGGAAAAATACTTTTTGATCACAAGAATGAGACACTTTCAATAACAGTAAGTTATTTTATATTACTGAAATTATCACATTATGCAATTATTATTGCAGTTATTACTACTAGTATATCAGGTGCTAGAACATGCATTGCAAAAATGGAAGAAATTGTTCTTCCCTCTCCAAAATGTGTTATGCCAAATTGTATGATGTTGTTGAAAACAAGCAAGAACAAAAACTTTATTGCTGTTTTATATGACCAGGTTGCAAGATTACATGGAATAAATTTGGAGTCTTGTCTTATGCTGAGGATAAAAATTAACTAGCAAGTCAGTCTTTCAAAATTATTCATTCCTATTCCATTGATAGGAAGTTTACCTTACTTTGTGTGATTGTATAATAGCTCTAGTTGTTATTTAAAAGACTTATAATAGCTGAGAGCTTCAATGTTATGTTTTGTGTTTTTTTTTCTTTTGTGTATCTTTTATCACACCTCCCAAAAAGTTTTCGTTATGGGGATATTTACTTTTGTTTCCCTGGGAGACCTCACTTTTAGGAATTGAAAGGAAAAGTGTGTATTGACAACATAAATATGTGTTGACAGAATCCTAATTAAACATGTGAAGGATTCGTAATGAAGAACTCAAACTCAGTCTGTAAAATGTTATTACATGACTTTGTCAAAATAAGTTTTATAGCTGATGTTTCATGTTTCTCATGCAAGAGACACATGTTTACTCAAGGAAGGTAAATTGAAAAAAACAGCTCCTACAAAAAAATGCCAAAGTCTCCACTCTAAAATAATTCTTGTTTTCATGCTTAGCTTGTTAAAGCTAGAGTAAATAACAAGACGATGATTAAGTTTAATCTTAGAGGGGGAATGCCACAAAGTGTCATCATAATCAATGGCGCCAAAGGATTGTTCACAGTGATTCATGTATTTTAGTAAAGAAACTGTTTCTGCTTTAAACTTATGTTTCTTGAGTAGAAAACACTGGCAGTCATTCAATCTTTTAAGTGCATTTTATTGTGATGGAGGAAGATGCAGTGGTCCTAGAAATGTGTTACTAGATGATTAGGAACCATCCCATTCCAGAATGGCAGTGGTGGCTAAGTGCATGAAATTGTTCTCGGGTGATTTCTTTCTGCTCATGCATAATGTGTTTACCATTAAAATTACAATTCTGTTAGGAAGTCTCCATCTCAGGTTTAAAAATGGCTCTAATATTTTTATTTCAAGGTTCAGCCTCGAGAGAAAGACAAAGGTACCCTTAATGACGTGCGATCCTTATCAGGAGGTGAACGTTCCTTCTCAACAGTTTGTTTCATTCTGTCTCTGTGGTCCATTACTGAATCTCCTTTCAGATGCTTGGATGAATTTGATGTCTACATGGTATAGTTTAAATTTAAGCTACCTTTGCTATTCTGATTTGTATAAATTAGTAAAATAGTTGAGTTGTTATTTGTATTTGGTCAGATTTTAAAACACTGTAGTTTAACTGTAAATAATAAGTAAAAAATCCCCAAATCAAAAAACAAATCCCCAAGACAAAGCTTTTTCACTTTGCTTAGTGGCTTTTGAAGCTTACTCTCTGAAGTTGGTATCCTGAGCTATGAGTATCTCTGTTACTTCACTTGTTTAACTTAGTCTAGCATGAAAATCATACAATAGTTCCCCAAGCAGTTGTTACTGGGTTTGTCAAGGTTGTCTCTGCATATTCCTACGACAGTAGCATCTTTCCAAGATGCTGAAATGCAGAATAATGAATAGTGAATACTAATGTAAGGTAAAACTGTAATGTAAAAATGTAATGTAAGGGTGGATACTCAGGGCTGTATGCTCTGCAGAGAACTTCCATACCATATAAGCTATTCTGTAAATAGTTACACGTAATTTGGCTTTCCACTGTTGTGTCAGTAAGTGCAATATGGCCATCTCCACGTTCTGGAGTTACTTTTGGTGTAATCCTGGAGACCCACCACAAGAGGGCTCCATCAGCATATATGCCTGGGAGATACTTGTGTAACAATGTATAGAAACAGAGCTTCGTTTAACCCCAACTAGTAATAGCTTCCCTTTGCACATCTTTTTCACTAAGCCTAATGTATAAGGTTGTTTCAAAATAATATTAGCAACAATAATAATCACAATAAAGCAAGCTGCAAAATAGCTTGGGTTTCATGCAGCCTTTAAATCCTTTCAGGTGATTTTGAGGCAGGATTTTAGTGGAAACACTATTCTACTTAAATGCAGTTCATCTTAGTGAACTGATAAAGTAGGAAGTACTACATACATATCAAAGGTGATAATAAAATGTTCTGGGTAGGAGTATGTGATTGTTCCAATAGCAGCTTTCTATTGTCTATGTGTACTAAAATGTAGAGTTTAAGAATTTCCCAGACTACAGTTTTAGAATTTTAACCATAGTGTTTCTCCAGTTTGGTTTTTATTAGACATTTCTTTAGCTAAGCTTTACTGTGTATGAATTGATTCCAATAGTTTTTTCAATTAAGATATTTTCTGATTATTTTATTCTTAAGCATTTGTGCTAATTTGTGCAATAGTAGGCCAGTGAAGTTCATGGTCAGTATCTCTATCTGATAAATCCTTTTCTTTAGGACATGGTTAACAGAAGAATTGCAATGGATATGATTCTTAAGGTGGCTGGAGCGCAGTGCCATCGACAGTTCATTTTGCTCACCCCACAAAGCATGAGGTAATACTGTTGTGTTATTTTTGTACCAGGAAATATTGCAAGGAAGTTCTACTGCAAGGAGTATAGCTTGAAAAAAATCAGTACAAGGAAAAAAATTTGCTTTTTGTAGCAGTAGAAAATGAACAGTTAAGCAGTTCATTGCTGATTGGTCTGGTAATTCAGTAGGTTTTTCACTCTTCCTAATGTAATGTCTCTAATATGGACATTCAGTAGGACTCGAATAATTTTATCTTAAACAGCATTTGGAAATGTTTTGCTATGTATGGTAGGCTCCTGGTAGCTTTTAGCCCCGTATCTCTTTTTCCTCCCCCAGAATTAACAGAAGACTTTCCATTTTTTCCTATTAATACTGCAGTATTTTCAATATGTTTGTCTTTTGATTTTTTCGTTTTGTTTTTTGTGGGTTTTTTTTGTTTGTTTGTTTTTTGTTTGTTTGTTTTTTGGGTTTTGGTTTTTTTTTTCTTTTTACCTAGACTGTTAATAGGCTCCTTGGGGGTTTTGTTTGTTCAACCCTGGTAAAGCCCATATCCAGCTTAAAGGGACAGTCACTATCTAAACTTATGCAGCCAACTCTCCTCTCTATTAGGCAAATGTAATCAGTGAGGCCTGTGGAGGACAGTTACAGCAGTCTTTACAAAGATACTTATAAAATATAGTCAACTTAATTGTCTTTCTTTACTATAAATCTGTAAGAAATAGAAAAATGGTATCCTGTTGGAAATTCTTCATGGGGAATTTCTGAAACTGCATTTAGGAAACATACAGGAATTTTCTATATGGTTAAAAGTTATATTTTAAAGTTCAGTAATTCAAGTGCATCTTGGTTTTGTTACATTTTGTTACATCATGCATGTCTAGCAAACATTTAATTTAATGAAAGTATGGCGGCACCTTCAGAAAAATTCTATGTCATGATAATCAGTGGAGAAACCTGTATAAATGTAGTAACATTGCTCATTTTTAATATGATGTAATTTTACATTTATAACTTGTCACTTCAGAATCTCTAAAGCAAATATGAACTGTGTAAGATCACTGTTTCATTTGGAGTTTCTCTTAAAAATACCTTTTCTATAATTGAGGTAGTCTAAGTGTTAGAATCGCACAATTTAAATTGTGTTTACCTCAAGCTTTTACTGAAGTCTGGCTCCAGTATTGGTTCAGTAAAGCCAGAACTTCACCCCATGTTACTGTGTTTTAAACCTTCTAAGAAAAAAGGTGGAGTTATTGAAAGGAAAACATGTTGATGAAAAGAATTAAATGGAAATACAAAAATCTGTGAGGAAGAAACACTGTTTAAATGATGCATACTTTATTTTTAGTTCTCTGCCTACAAGTTCCTGTATTCGAATCCTCCGAATGCAAGATCCTGAAAGAGGCCAAAGAACATTGAATTTCAAAAATAGGAATGACAAAGAGGAAGATCAATAAGTATTTCTCTGTATGAATATGGCATATTATTGAGGATAAATGTGTAATGATGTGTATAAAGTTACTGTTTCCTGATGCTGAAAAGGGGATCTTTTGTTAGATACTCTAGGGAAGAGGTTCCAGTATTTTTTAATTAATATTTTTTTTTAAGAATTACTGTGTGTGTACAGAGCAATAATAAGCACAGTTTTTTATGATGAGAAAATCCTAAATGTTCAGTTGATATTTTTAACTACCTGCTAGTATACTGTCTTTTTTAATCAGTTTTTCTGATTTGTCTTCTGGAAATGACAAAGTGTATTTTATATAACTATGGAGTAATACTTTAATAAACAGTGAGAACTGATCCTTGTGGTAATGTTTTAGCTTCTCTATGCTCTTAAAATTAGTGTTAAGTTAAAAATGATTGTTTCTTTCTAGCTCCATTTCTTAAACGTGTTAATAAATACATGCAGTAAAACATGTTTCTTTTTTTTCCAGTGGGACCACAGCAGATGACCATGTTAGCATTTATAGTGTATATTTTCATAATTTGATAAGTGGAAACTTACTTGCAGTATATTCTTTGGGCAGGAAGAAAGTGCTTTTATTTCTTGCTAAAGAGTTTGTAGGGAAGAGTTTGAGTTTCTTTGAACATGGGCTTACAAAACCTAGGAATCTGTGGCTTTATAAGCTAAATTTTTTAACCCCAATAAACTCCATTCTTGAACAGGCTGTGTTTGCAAATATATACTAAGACTGTGGATATAGTAACAAACCAAAGGCATAGAAGTCCTTCCAGAATAGAGGAATTAAGCAGAACAAGAATTTGGGGAAACAATACAGTAACTTTTGTATAGGTCTGCATTTTATTGGCTGTCCCCACCTCCTGCAGGACTATAGTAACGCAGTTATATTTAACTTGCTTTATTTAAATAATACAAGCATTTTGGGGGGAGTAGAGGGAGAAAGAACCACCAGATCTTTCAAACTGCCCCAAATTAACCTTTTTTTGTTTTCTTCTCCTTTCTCCAGGAACTTGAATTTGTTGGGAGCTCTTCAAAAACAATCACTTTTTAGAGTTTAGCCATCAGAAATATTTTTCTTTTTGACATTATGGGGATACAAAAACCACTGAGCCTATTCAGAGAACAGTTCTGCACTTTCTACAGTTATTTCCTAAACAGCAATTCTTCAATAAAGCCTCATTGCAGTGCAATTTTTAACTTGACTTTGTAGCCGATTTTGTTTTCAGCTGCTGCATGGTATTTTGTCATCTTCTAGTTTTTTCACAAGCATATATTAAAGCTGTAGGTATCTCTGGATGGAAGCTAGATAAAGAAGGGAAGGAAATACCCCATCCAAAACCAGCCTGAGAAAGCTAACTGCAGTTCTAGTGTGTTTGAACTGTAGGAACTAATTCTGGTGACCTTTTAAAAGCTTCAGATGTTTACTTCTGAAAGCCCAGGGTGATGGGCCAACAGACTTGTGACAGCCATGAGGAAGTTACTGAAAAAACAAGGCCAGGCTTTTGCGGGGATGTTGCGTGGCAGAAGCAGCACAGACAGCAGTCATAAATTCAAGTGGGGAGGGAGGTTCTGGCTGGATAAACCAGAGGTTGGGATTGTTCCTAATGAAGAGCATGTCCTAGTAGGCTGTAGAGTCTCTCTGTCCTTGGAGGCTTTTGGGATCTAAATAGACTGCTGCACTCCCTTCAAGGAGGGAGCTGGACAGGAGACCTTTGAAGGTCCTACCAAACTCAGCAATTCTACAATCATGATTTGATGGAATATGTATTAAAGGTACAACTTTAGGATTATGTGAAAACACTTGGGGGAGGGGAGTGGCATGCGCTGGTGTAGACACATCACCACACAAAGTGAGTATTTGGCAAAACTTGTCTGGAACACAAGCCTGAATTGTTTGTACTGGGAGTCCTTGATACTATACATGATCATGAGGCCACATGTTTAACTCAATTTTATGATGGAACTAAAACATGTTTTAGACCCTTTTACAATATGAATGATAGAATGGTGTAGCATCGTTTCCTCCTGATATTCTTCAGCATCCAGAAAATACAACGCAAGAGTGCAGGAGAGAGAAAACCATTTATCTTCATTAGTATGTTTATAATGAGTTACGTGGAGAAGAGGTTCAGGAAAATTAATTACTGCATTACTTCTGAGCTTACACTTCAGCTTTCTCCCATGTTTTTTATAGACTTACTTGAAATATCGGAGCAGTTAGCAATAATTCTGGTCTTTGGTTCAAAGCAATATATTTTATTTATTCTAAACTACCACTGTATTTGGATGAAAATATGTGCCTGACTGTAATTATAAGCAGCTGTTTTCATGGCAGAAGATTAATTCTGAATAAACGATTACTGACGCACTTGCTTGGATGCACTTATTTTTGCAGTGATCCTACTAAGGTCTCAAAACTACCTCATTCTTGATACTTTAAATACAAATTTCACATACCGGCTACCTAGAGGTAGGATCACAATACTGATGTTACATTTTGTGACTGTGTTTGACTTGTTGGCCGTTTTGGATGGCAGTGTGTTGCTTAATGCTGTATTAAAGTAAATGGAGCCTGTCCAGTTACATTAATTTGAGGTGCAGGGAAATGTAGAATGAGGTACTGCTGCTCTAGTAAGTATACGTAAAGCGGAGAGGCATAAACTCCCAGGCATATTCAACAACTAGTAGCTTATGTTTAAGTGGAAACAATGGGCATATCATTCTCAGAAGTATGGAATGTTCTCAGACTTTTTTTAAGTTACTGCCAAATGTACACAGTACCACCCTCCGATTTGCTAAGATGTGTAGTCTAAGTGAAATTCTGGTATTAAAAAATGTAGTTGAAATTTCTGTCTTTTGCTGTTTGTTTGGAATATGAAGAAACTTAAATATGGATGGCTCTGATCATGGCAACAATTGATTCTCTGTGTGTCCCATGCCCCTTGCCCCCCATGTTTATTAGCAAAACATGTAAAACTGCTTTTTGTTAGGGTTTTTCCCCTCAATTTCAAGATGAGCTTCACTTAAAATCTGAAGATACAGAGAATAATTTGGTTTGTGCCATATTTATTGTTTAGCTATTAAGAGTTCCAGCTTGTTTCTTCATAAGGTAAAGAAGAAATATCAAACATGCAATTGTAAGATGTTCACTCTCTTGTTTTGTTGTAATCCTGTATGCAGGTAGGAAATGTGTAGAAAAGATTTTTATCTGCAATTTCTGCAGTCTACCAGTTCTCAGTGCTTTCCCACAGCTGTGCAGAACCTGTACTTGCAACAGTATTGACTGATATACATGGAATTGAGAAGGAAAGTGGTTCTCTTCACTATCACTTCACATCATCATACTTTATAGTGAATTTATGAGTAATGATTTTTAACAACATCTGTTTATACGAAACCAAGGGTAAGTTAGTGTCACATCATAAGAGGAAATAACAAGTGAGGGGAGCAACATTAGAAAACCAGGTTTAGGTCCAAGCTAATAAACTGTATTTGAATTCCAGCTAGCTCAAAAAGTTACGTAAGCACAGGTCTGGTAGGTGTACTGTTAAATCTTAGCATTAGCATCATAGAGGATAAACAGCTGCTCTGCCGGTAAATACAACTGTTGGTTTCTTAAAATATGACTCTTCAGGTAAGTGAGTGCAAAGAGGTTTTCTTCATGCTTTCAGAATGAAATATGTACTTCCCAGTAGTACCAGTGAGAGCAAATTAATGATTGAACTTTTTTTGTCTATTACCGGGTTGAAGGCGTGAAATAAGAATTAGGGGAAAAGGTCAAATGTTATAAATTTATTTTGGGACATATATATTGCAACCTTTGTGGAAGCTTTTGAAAATTCAGGCAAAGATCAATACACTTCCAATAAAACCTTTAAACTTCCAATAAAACAATATTTTAAACTATATATATATTTATATATATTTTTAATTAAAGGGATCATTTTAGCAGGATTCTTTTTATATTGCATTCCTCTGACATAACTCTTTCCAGATTGAAGGGATGCAAATGAGGTAAGAATTAAGGCAAACCTAAAAGGCATGCAAATGAAGTACATTTATATCCACTGACAATACAAGCACATGTGTGGATCAGACTTTAGAGCTGAGGAACTCTTCCCCTCTGTCTGTCCAGTACTACTTTACAGCAGAATGGTGACATGATTTCTAGTAAACAGTTAACATTACTGTGGGAATTCAGTGTCACTAACATTACTCAGTCTAGGAGACACAGAGCTAGCATCAGTAAAACTTGAACAATAAATAATATAATTCACCGCAGCACAGGACTGCTGCACAGGCTTCAGAGGAATAGGGTTGTTGTGAAATGACATTGCACACATCACGTTGTGGCAGTTTATTTTTATAATATATACTTTTAAAATTCTTTAGCAAATGACATTCTCATGCACACAAGTGTTTCAAACACAAGAAGCAAGTCCATTTATAGGTAGTCCAAGCAAATTTTTGTGTGTGTGGAAATAGCTGCAAACTGAATGGAACATTAAACTTCTGTGCAGTCTATGATGCATTGTACGCAAACTCATTTTTGAATGTCACACTGCAGAAGTAATACAATGGAAGGATCACTCTTTGCAGCTTCTTTGAATTCATCCAGTGTAATCTGGTCATCTTTGTTCTTATCCATCTTACTGAAGATCTTGTCTACCCGTTGCTCAGGCGTCAGACCATCCTCATTCATTTTCATCATGATCACAGTGCCCACCATTTTGTAGATGGCCTTTAGAAAGAAACCAAATGGAAAATTCAACATTCAAAGTAACCTGATTTCTTGATGTGATCAAATTCTGGAAATATACTCCAGCAATAAATGGACTGCCAGTTTCCCAAAGGATTAAGCAATATTTTTCTCTTTTTATGAGAACCCGGTGTCCATACATTTAAAACTAGGAAGAACATGTTTTACTTTCTTTAAGTGTAGATTTATTTCAGTGGTTACAGTTTGCATTCTGGAACGAGTTTTTGTGGCTTTCTATTTCAGAATGTGAAACTGTTGTAAACTATTCTCTGGATCAACAGCTTATTTGGCTTGTAGTCACTCCATTGAAATATTTCACGGGAATTCTGAAAAATCAGTGTTAGAAATTATCACCCTTTAACAGCTTTCTATGCGTTCATGGGAGCAAAATCTGGTATTAACTACTGTGGTGAGTAGCCGGTAGCTAACGATAGCAGTAAACTTCATCCTTTGTATTATGCACTGCAGGCATCTTAATGCCCATCTGTGAGACCTCACATAAAATAGTGTTGTTTTCCCTGTAAATTTTCGTAATCATCTGAACTTAATCTCCAGTAAGGCTTCAGCTACTTGAGCTACAAACCAGTAATTTCATGGGTGGTAAGCAATTTTGAGATGGGCTTTGTAAATCCTTTGCTGTGCTATTTGTATGGTTAATCTGTTCATCAGAGAAAAAAACAATTATGTCTGGGTATTTAAAAGCTTATATGTACTCTCTGCAATGCTCAAAGATTTATCTATTAAAATCTCAGTCTGCTTGCACCACTGAAGCATGAGTCAGTGTAGAACGAATGTATGTAATGTATGCTTTTAAAGATAGGTACAGCTATTCGTGTGCCTAAAAGCTAAGGGGTATGGGAACAATTAATCAATTTCTATTAATGTTCAGACAAGTTATTTTTAAATGTCACATTGATCTCACCTCTATGATTTCCAGCATTTCCACTCTTGTAATTTTACCATCACCATCCAAGTCGTACATGTTGAAGGCCCAGTTTAGCTTTTGCTCAAAACTGCCCCGTGAGGTGATGGACAGTGCACAAATGAACTCTCTGAAGTCGATGGTCCCATCTCCGTTTTTATCAAAGGTTCGGAAGGCGTGCTGGGCAAACTTCGAAGCGTCTCCATACGGAAAGAACTGCAAAATAAAACAATGACTAGAACTGTGGGCAATACGAGGGAACAAGTTCTGTACCTGCCTGCAAAACACTGAAGTGAGGCGTTTATGGAGAGTTGCTGGTGGGCTTTGTGTGAAATGGAAGCTACACAGTGTAAGCTTCTGTTAACAGTAACAATGCAATGATTAGTCGAAAGTTTTCTCTACAGCGAACAATATTACAAATATACTTAATCCTAATTTACAGCTAGATTAATGAGATGAGCCTGAAACTGAAGTTGGGTGCAAATGGGAGATTGTATATAATATTCTCTGATTATGAAAAACAGTGACCGAAGTGCATTTTAGCACTCTTTTTTCTGCCCTTGACATGTTGCAACCAAGCAAATGTGTGGGCTTGTAATAGAACTTCATTTATTCAAAAAGAAGAATCCACACATAGCATAAAAAACCAGCAACATATGTTCTGCCAACCAACATTAACACAAATGCATATGAGAACTGAGATAAACAATACAGAGCAATGCTTTCATGTTTAATATCCGTTATCAGTGAACACTGCAACCAACTGTAGCGTAACAAAATCTTTTACATGACCATAACGTGTAGGTTTTCAGCTGATCTTTTTCCCTCCAGACCTTTGAGACAATAGCTGTCCCTTCTGTGGCCCAGACGCAAGAAAACGTGCCTCTTAAGAATGTAAGTTTTAAACCAGCGCTGAAGTCCCACTGCAGTGCAGGGACTGTACACAAATTATGTTTGTTTCTATATTCCCAGCACAATTTTGTGGAGGTTTTCATGCTCCTAAAATACAAAACTGCATTGTCCCAATCTGGGGCTATCTCATTTTGTGCTTTTTGAAACTCCAATTCTTAGTTAAGTATTGCATTCAATAATTGAAGTTTGGAGGAAAGATCAGTAGCAGCTGAGGAAGTGGATCTGCAATTTACAGTTTTCCATTTCCCCATCCAGAGCTTTCACAGGAGGCTGGTGGTTGCTGTGGTCAGCTGTGAAAGCTCTTGAACAGCACACTCAAATTTCATGGGGGATCTTGGACATATACAGAAATGGGCACTACTAATTGTCTGAGTAAACACAGCTCAGAACATGGCAAGCCTTTGATACTTCTTTGAGGAGGCCAAATGACCATTTGGCTACCATGTCTTGTCCTAAAAACGCAAAACTTCACGTGCAGCAAGCTGCTTCCACTACGGGCCATGTGGGTCATGTCATTGCTGCACTGCCAAAGGGGTGCTAACCTGAAAGTTTCCTTCAAAACTGTTTTCTCTGATACCAGTTTTTTCAGGCACCATTCTGGATAACCTCTGCATTGTGGAAGAGTTACAATGCAATCACTTCTCTGGCTCAGTGGCATTACAGTCATTGTAACATCTTTCTCTCACCCACAAAAGAGAGCAGGGTTAAACTTTGCCCCCCTCCATCCATTCAGAATATTGTCCTGTTGTAAATTAACCCTAAAGGGCTGCAAATCACAGTATTACCCCAGAAAAGGTCTTAAATGTCCATCTCAATTCCCAACTACCTTTTCAGGAAGATATCTGAACAAGGTGTGGAGGCATCTAGCGTGTACCCGTTCCAGTGGTGGTTTGTCCAGGTTAACATTGCTGTTAAAGCTGTGATTTTCTCAGTTGACTATGTATGGATCAGAGTCCACCCACAACTTCTATGCCCCTTCTCCGATAGCTGAAAGAGGCATTTAATATTGTCTGCTCCTTAAAATGCAACTTACGGGCTTGTGCTCAACCCAGCCCGTTTTGTTCTGATAATCCAAACTGATGGAGCCTTAAATACCTCAAGGTTCTGTTCCAGCTCTTTCTGTACTTTCTGATTGTTGACCTTTAGTTTTTTTTGTGCGGTAAAGCATGACTGGACTCATAAACACACAGAGATACGGATTTGCTGATACAGTTCAGGCCTGCAGTGACTGCAGCTTACCAGACCTTGCTGAATTATTCTTCTGGTGAAAACCTCAGTCTTCTGTCACAGCCTCCGTGGGAGGCCTTAGCTAAGTGTAAAGGCACAGACTTTAACTACTTTAAGACTAGTCTGAGACAAGTAGCAGCGGGAGACAGGGATCTCTGGAAGAGACACACCCATACTTGGCAGAGAGAATGTAAGGAGGGAGGACAGCATCCTAGCATGAGCTCAGTGAATCCCTCAGAAACAAGTAAAGAATGCAGGGAGGATTTTCAGAGGCTAAAGCCACTGTGCAGGCTGGTGCTTTCAGCCTTCCCTTCCAAACCCTTGTCCAGGTGATCAGCCTACATATGAGAGTAATCAGTTCCCTTCTGCTGCAATGGTACACTGAAAACTACACTCTACATGCCAGCATTTTCTCCTGCTTTACCCTTTTCATCCAAAAATCAAGACAAACGATACCTGCCTGGGTTTTTTACAGCAGTCAGTTCCATGGGTGACCAAACACTGATCATTCCTTTGTTTCTGCTTCTCTAGTCTCATCTCTTGCTTGGACTGTGCCTTTCCTGACCAGTTAGATGAACGTGCTGGCATGTGAAGAAAGTGTTATCTCTATGGACAACTACCAATTAGGAAAGTAAAAGAAGAGAAAAAAAATCCCTTACTCTGCTTCTATATAGTGAAGGAGAACATTGTCTTGCAGATTCTTAGCTCCTAGAGTGTTTCTGGACACTCTTCTGATCTATGGGGGCTTTTCAAGGGTCCTGGAGTAGAAATAGCTAGTGAACAGCATCTGCAAATTGTAAGTAACTTAAGTCTTGGGGAAACTTATCAAATACATAGGAATATTTATCTGCTTGGCTGCAGATGCTTTAGCATCTTTGAAGTGGTGATGTCCACAGACAACTCTGTGACCAACTCTATTCATATCACCTTTGGGAGCGAGTTACTGGAAAAGCGTAAAGCATATACTAAAGAATATGCATAAAGCATATAAAGCATATGGCTCAAGCTTTAGCATATGGCTAAAACATGAAGAAAAAAACCAACCAAAAGCAGTATGTTTCTCCAAATTCCCCAGTGATGGGGCAGGTTAAAAAAAGAAGGGTCTCTCCTTCATTGGTAGGGTGGAGTGGGGTGAATCTACAGATTGGCCTGAGTGATTGCTTTGGTGAGTGCTTTGGTTTTCATGCAATGTTCTATCATGTTTTGAGATGCATTTCTATTAAAGGGAAATACTGCTCTAAAATGGAGAAAGCCAGAACTGGTGTACAAAGAGCTGTACACACTGCCTGCACATACCGAGGTGACAACTCAGGCACCCATCTAAGGTTAGAGCTTTCAGCACTGAGGCAGGAGCTGGAGTGCAGAACGGGATGAGGGTGAGCAGGAGGTATCGGGATGTGGGTGAGCGCTTCTGTATCCTATTGAAAAATCTACTTTAACTCAGGTAATTGTCACAATTCACACTTCGTCTGCACCTTAACTGCTATGATACTGAGCAGAATGTATACTGTTAGCAGTATAGGCCAATGAAATGATCCAATTACTATAATGAGGTTTGAATGAGGCCTATGATCACGTTGAATCTGAAAACCTTTTCTTGCCATTTTCTAGTTCTGTCAAAGGTTTTCCCTGAGTTACTATGCATTGAATGAGATCTTTAAGGAACTGAAACACATCCAAACATTCTTACTCAAGTCAAGACCCCCAAAGGCCTTTAGGCAACCGAGGCAAAATCCACAAAGGGACATAGGCAATGAAGGGCTCTGAGCAGCAGCTGGGTCTTCCATCACTCTAAGGTGTGTGCACATGTTTTGGCTGTGGATTTCTAAGGCCTTGTCTCACAAAAAATTTTCCCTCTAAACTTTGAGATCCTGTTTCCAGAGGCAGTTAAGCACACCTTACTCTGCTGAAGTCCTTCTGTGGTTCCTGTCCCCAGCCGCCCTTTAAATTAAAAGCATTATAGGCATTTAGATAACCACTGAGGATTTCAGCCTCACAGCTTTCCGAGGCAGAAGTTTACTGTAGAGACATTACAGGCAATGCATGAGCACCCAGAATTTGGCTCCACAGAAGCAGAAGTAATTTCAGCAGCTCTGCATGCTTCCATTAACAACTTAATTGAAAGTTGAAGGATTTGTATCCCAGAGATACAGATGTTCCTGTCTTGTTCCCGGCCCTCAGCCACAGAGTAGCAGCACATCAGCACAGAAAGGCACATGATATGCCTTTGAAAGGTCTGGGCTGTCTTGTCCACATGCACTGGGAATGAAGTGAGGGTTACAGTTTAATTTCTTTACTGAAATTTCAGGATATGGAATTGGATGATGTTTCTTCACTGCACTAGAGGTGGGATGCTGTAACAGATCCAGACATGGTATTCAAAACTGTGGTACCAATGGGGACCCTCTTTTCAACCTTTTCCTTATCATCTGTTCCTCTCCCCTCTGCATTATCCCTCCATTACACAGAGACATCCTAGGATATGTCCCTGCCCATGGCAGGGGAGGTGGAACTAGATGATCTTAAGGTCTTTTCCAACCCTAAATATTCTGTTATTCTGTGATAGGTCTAAAAGCTCTTGCAATAACTCACCCCCAGCTACAGCACTGATGCAACAGATCTCCACAGAAGCTGAAGCAAGTGTTGCACGAATGAGAATGATGGGGATTCTTGATCTCTGCTTTAACACACCTACAGCCTGAGGAAAATGGGCAGGCTGGTTGGGTCTTGTGGGTCAATGATGCATGTAAAACTGCCTGGAACAGCAGCAGGGTTCTGTGGAGTACATTTCAAAGCTGATAGCCTTGTCCAGCAACATCTTGTGTGTATTACCAGGCTGGTTAGCTTAAAAGTGTCTTTTTGTAAGCTACTTTTACTTTGCAGATGAAGCTGTAAAGAGCAAGCGTAGCCCTAACATACTCTGTTCATGGTTAGTGAGTTGTATTTCCTCTGCCTTCCAAAGTAGAAATAAATGGATAAAAAAGGTACTACTGTGTCAGAGTGCATACCTTTTGAAGTCCAAGATCAGTGTCCTCCTGCAATGTAGCAGCAAGATATCAAAGTAGATAATGATATTTAGCCTGTGCATGTATAGGGCTGATGCAGATGGATTATGCAACAAAGCAATGGCATCAATGTATTTTTTCTGTTGCATGTTAATATAGCTACACTGCTCCAGAAGGCAGATCCATTTTGTGTTCCTCCTACAGCTGCCTCTACTGGGAGCAAAGCTTTATCAGTTTTCTGTCTTCTCCCACTCAGCCTTTGAGGGGCCACCTCTTTCCAGCTTGTCATACACATGCCAAAGCACTCACCCCCAAAACATGTGAGTCCCTGCTCAGTATCTGGAAGAAAGGCCATTTTCTGGCTGAACTATAGTCCTTTTATTGTGCTCTGCACAGACAAAAGGTCCAGTGGGCTGACCCACTGGCAAAATGCAGAAGCACAAAATGCAATGCCACAAGCCAGTACTGCAGGTGTGCATGGCTTTTACCAGCCAGATGCCTTCAGAGGAATCAAATTCTCTTCAGTCAGCCAAAAAAATGAGTTGGATTATGTTTAGCTTAGTATCAGGGAAGAGGTTACTCCATGGGATTACAGTGGATTGATACACACAAATTTGGGCTTCAGCCTGACAGGATACAGACATGAGCCTTTCAACACTGGCAAAATTCAGTGCCACAAAGCAGAAACCAGCATGATATTTTCTGCAGCAAGGTGAACAAAAAAAGGCATCAGGGAAAAAGCATCAGCTGTGGAGCAGGAATGATACAGCAACGTGAGAGAAAAAACCCAAACAAATTTATAGACTGCCCCAGAGCTAAACTTCACAGTAAAAGCCCTCCAGTCTTTTGTCTGCATAGATGCTGAGTCTGGTACAGCTGCACTCTTAAGCACATCCGCCATGTAAGGGAGAAATATCCCACATAGGAAAACTGCCTCAAGCTTGCTGTAGGATCCATGCACAGCCATGGGCGTGTGGGTTTTAGCAGCCCCTGAGACACAGGGCTGGGCCTCTGGAAAGGATAATCTCAAGGACCATCAAAGAACAGAGTCTTAATGTCTATTTAGATCCAGGCCTCAGTCTTCTATGTGTAAATCGGTGAGATGTCCCCACCTCAGAAGTGATCTGTGATGATAAATACAACAGAGAATTGTGACTCTTTCAAATACTGCTGCAGTGGGAGTCATATAAGCAGCAAGGACTGGGGAGAACTGCCAAGTTCATAGATGTTTACTGCTTATGTCTCTGCTTAGTATCTTTCATGCTGTGAACATGTATGCGTGCACAGGCACACAGGGAGGCTCACATGCAGCAGTTAGCTCTTCACATAAAAAAGAAATACAAGAGTCGAGAAATGCAATTTTCCCTCTTCACAGGAAAAATTCACAACTTGTACAGGCTGAAGTGGGATCAAAGAAGAATCTGTTTCTTACCTAGACCTCCAAGGACCCTGCCTAGCTCTCACAGTATTAAGGATTGTCACCTGATCTTGCAGATGCTTTTAGCCACTGTAGAAATGCTCATTTCAGGGATATGCAGAAGAAATACTTGAGAATTTCAGAGCTAACTTTGAATTATCAATACCAGTTCCCCACAATTATGTGAGACACAGGTTAAGAAACCAGAGAATAAGCACACACTATAGTCTATGATAAAGCAAGATCCACAAGAGGCTAGAGGAAGATGGATGGGAAAAGAGAAGCCATGCTGCTGCCTCTCAAGCATCCATCCGGCAGGGTCTACCTCTAAAAAAACCCCTTTCAACCTGAGAAGTTAGTTTCAATAGTCACATTTGCGGGGAATTAGTCATTAACTACCAGGAAATGAATCGATTTTCAATCTCAGCTTTTCTCTGATTAGATTTGGACAATAAGACACTTAATTGAGCTGTCGCAGTGCTACAGGTCAATACACCAGCACATCAGTTATTACTCAGTGCTAACAAAAAAAAATCTTCAGAGTATTGTCAAAACAGTATTGCTAGTGCTTAACACCATGATGACTGTTGATTAAACATTATTTCCTTTTGATCTTCCTTAATTGAACAGCAGCACTGGAACTCTTTATTTATTTTAAGTTTGGTACAGTCTTCCACCACCCCAAGGTCAGCGATAGCACAGGGCTATGGCAATGTCAGGATCCTGCCGTGCTGTAGCTATGCTCCAGCCTAATTACAACATCTTTTTTCTTGACACTATGTTATCTCTTCAGGAATCTGCGAATGTACCAGATGGAGAATACACTGATCTGGAACATTCCTTCTCCCCCTCTTCCTCTTTCCCCCCACCCCAGTACTGATCACCTGACTCCTTTACATCTCTGAAAAAGGCTTTATTTTCCCAGTGAGTTTTGGCTCCAAATGTTCAGATCATTAACCTGAATGCTGCGCCTGCTGTGCTGTGAAGTCCTTAGCACAAATTTCACAAAAGAACAGGACTATAGAAGCATCAGGAAGTGCTATTTCCAGCCAGAAAGGGATTTGAAACACAAGTCACTAAAGTCTGAGACAACCATTTTACGAATACACAGATGGAGCTGCAGAAAAAATGCTCGTGCCTGAAATAATCTGACTGTCTCATACACTTATGTAATATGTTCTCCTAAAACTCCTATACATATGGAGTTGTAGCTCAGTATTGCAGAAAGGAAACTGTAGAAAGACAAGGAAAATGGCTGTAAGCAGGGAGTGTCAGAGAACTGAGAATTTGAACCTCAAGATCCCAGTGAGTGCTAAACTACACAATCCCTTTTCTTGCTGTTGAGTGCAAAACCTGCTAATTCAGGAATTACCAACAACTAGCTTTAACTTCGGGGGAGTGCTATCAATTCCCTTAAGCACAGCTCACTGAGCTGGGAACTGGTGGACTCAGGTATCTTTTCCAGTTCATAAAACCTGTGGTAATACAGCAGTCCATAAACCTGTCCATTCAAGGAAGGAAACTACAACCTGAGGTCCAGAAAGCCCAAAGAAGGATAAAAGCGAAAAGCTGTATGGTACCACAAGCACCTTGAGAGAAAAGTGCTCAGAAAATCACTTAGTGCTCAAGGAGAGAAAATGGGAAGTGCTGACTGCCCTGCAAATTGGCATTCCCTGATGCTCCCTGCCATCACAGTCTAGATATGGGAACTACAGCCAGAACTTCCAGGCACCTTGGGTCCAGTAGGAACACATGCAACAGTATAAGTATGACAGCCACAGTCCTTAGGTCAATCAGTGTGCAGCGCTGTGCACTTCATCCCTTTGGGCCCAGCCAACCACAGGCAGTGGGCAGGCAGTGGTTATTTTATGTGTTGTACCCAAAATGTTCAGCAATGCCTAAGGGCCAGGCAGAATTAATGACACAGGGCACATGGGAACCCAGCTGGGTAAATCCTGACATCCCTGCTTGGAGACCACACAACATCTGTCCCTGAACTCCCGCAGTCTTGTCACACAAACGTGTCTGGTTGGAGCTGGTAACAGAAGAACAAGGTTTCCATGCAGGACAAAAACGGGTAGGAGTTACGGGAATGGAAAGGACCACAAAGCTAGAGGTGAGGTGGCACAAAGCTAGAGGAAGGATGGCAGCAGTGGCAGCAGTAGCAGCAGTAATTAGCATAACAGCTAAGGCACAGGAGGGCAATGACTTCGTATCATCCTTTCTTCCCTTGGCATATCCTGTTGATTTTTATTTTCAGCACTGAGTTTGAAAGCAATTCAACTACTGAAAGAGGAACTGCACTAAAATGAAGTTTCTAATAATTTGAAATTGGAAATGGACCCAGATGTAACTCTGCAAGGCCTCTTAGAGCTTTTCTTTTGCAATGAAGATGTGAGCAGATAGGTTTTCAGGCATCCTTCTGAAACAATACAGCCCTGCTTTGAAGATCCATCTTCTGTAACTCTGCCAGGTCTGTTCTTATGGTCAATAAATAATAAAAAAGGACTTTTTTTTAACACAGTGCAGTTTTAAGATTCCAGCTTTGAAAGATAATGTATTTTCTCCCATATCTACACTTTCTCTTATGCCATAAGTTCTTTCAAAGGTCAACGCCAAGACCTACAATCCGAATTGTATATAAAAACTTTGAAATATCATCATTCTGGTGCAAAGAATCACACACCTAAATGTATCGATGTGGACTAAATCAGCTCTTGCTTAGGAAAGATGTCTTGGAGGACAACACTCTTGAGCTCACTGATGTTTAAAACAAACCAGTTTTATTTATGTGAACTGTTGTGCACATTTGTAGTTCCATGTGAACAGAAGTATTATTGTTATTGTTACTGACAGTCATACATAGGAATGTTGGGTGAGCAGCACTTCTGAGATAAAACCTAAAGGTCAACATGCAAGAGAAATAAACAGGAAAGAGGTAAAGTCAGTGCAAAGGAGCCTGGAAGACTTTTAATTGTCACTTGATTCCAATGGATTTTCCCAAGAGTCGGAAAGGAGAAAGGAATGACACAACCCATTTTGCCATCTTCTGGGAATTTAGATGTATGGGCGGGTCTAGAATAAACCACAGGTATACAAAGACAGCTCTCAGCAACACTGTCTCCTTGTCTTTAGCTCTACAGATCAACTCCCCTAAGGGGAGGGGATCTTGAACAGTCTTTCAAAGGATGAATACAAGGATGTAAAGGAGCATTACATTCTTGTTCCTTGTCTAAAATGGTGCAAGAAGGGAAAATCCTCATGGTACACAAATCATCTTTTCCCCATCAGTTATGTTCTTTGCCATCTGTAGAAAGAGATGCAGAAAACGTTCCCTGTAGGCCATATGGATCGCAGCTTTCACAGACATGGCATCTCCCTGGATACGCTGTTGCTATGCTCATACTGACTGTGCTCATGAGCCAATGCAGACAAAATGTGGATATTGATACTCATGATAATCAGTACTAGATGGTTCCCAAAGGTGTCTCCTTTTTAGACAACTGTCCACCTAAAGAAGACAGTGTCATCCCACAGAGTAGTGCTTTTCCTCTGTTTCATCCCTCCTACTCTTGGGGAATGCAGACTTGTATGAGATCATCTTAAGCAAACCAGATGCTTGAAGGCAGAAAATTACCCACAGATTTTGTCCTCTCAATACCGTAACTTTGTGTTATCACCTTGCAGTAGGTTTCTGTGGTTTTGTTCACTCTTCCAGATCTTCCAGATCTTCCCTCTTCAAGGGTTCATTTCAGAGAAATTGGCAAACCTATTAGTTAAAAATTGGAACATGCTGCTTGTTGATTTAAAGCACTGCAAGCAAGAGGCAGGGCTGCCTTCCCTCCTGCATTTGCCTGCTGAAGGGTCTTAAAGCCTTTAGCACATGGTACCTTTGAATTTCAGCTCCTTTCTGCGATGAGAAAACCACCACTGCAGCTAAAAGCTATAATGGGTAGAACAGCCTCTTCTGTTACAGATATAACAACCGGCTAAGAGCTTACCTGCCACTTGGTTCCTTTAAGATCTTAGAATTATTCATGTACTTAGTCTATGAATGACTTAACACTAGAATGCAGTAAGACTGTACAAAGGGATAGCATAAAATCAATTCTAAAATCTGAAGAGGACAAGTTACCTTTAATTAAAAATGATAAATTATTTTTATCTAAAAGGGTAAACAAAGTTATACTAACAAAAGATGCATGCTTAAAAGAAAGCTACTATCTACGCAATTCTTCCAACACGAGGCTATCTCACTGCATGCACTGTTTGACACAGTAATAACAAGTGAAGTTTCAATAACTGATTAGGATTCAGCTGAGAAGACAATAAAAAGTGCTCCTTGCTGCTTAATTTATCACACAGGCTTAGTGCAGCTACACATTCTCCTTTGGATTAAGTCACCCTCTGTGCACCAGACCAACTGAAGTTACTCTTACCACTTCAGCTGGACACAAAATTCTGAGTGTGACCAATGTAAAACTGGTGTTTTCATTGTAGTAGAGAACACAATTTCATTTCAATAGCAGATCTATTTGAATTCTTCATCCCAGCTAGAAAAAAATCTCTAAAAACCTGAAAGCCCAACTAAATCCACCTGCTGGGAGCAAAATACAAGATCTACTTAAAGACAGAGCAAAGCATAAGTAGAGGGATGTATCAAAATCAGCATTTCCCATTTAATAAACATTACCTCAAAAATATGCTCCAAAATGCAGACTGATGCAATCCCAACTGCCCAGCAATATAATAATGGTAACTAGCTCACATTAGGGAACTGCTCCTTTTCCACACTGAGTAATTAATATGAGTAATAGATTTATCTTTTTCCCCTGAGTATTCTGGTAAACATGTTAAATGAATCAAGTTGTAGGCTTTCATGAATACACAACAACAGCTACTCAGTCCTTAGGAAGCATGCAATGATACAATAATAGTAAATAATAATAATAATGGCAAAAAAAGAGTTCAGTATTGGGGTGAGAATTCAAAGGACACCTGTTTTCAGATAAATTTGCTCTTGTATCTTATAAGAGCAGCAGACTGTATCCTTTCTAATATTCCCTTACCTCAGAGTCAACAAAGATGAATAAAAACCCCTACAGACATTAACGGATGAACAATAAATTATGCAATCATGACCAAACTATCATGCGACCAACAGTTTTCCAGAAGGATGCCAGTTTATGCTTTCTAACAGAGAGCCTCCCAGGAACACTGTTCTTGGTGATGCCAGTTCCCAAACGTCCTTTCAAAGTTTATAGCTAGGAGATATAGCTCAGCTCCTGACATCTCCAAGTTCTGTCGTATCTCCTCCATGGGCTGACTGCATATACTGTTCTTTACAGACAAGTTCTTTCTAGTGGAACAGTAATGACAAATATTTCACATTTATTTGATAGACTTAAATGTCACACCAGATGCAACTGAGGATGAAAAATAATTACCTAATTCTAGTAAGATGTTAAATTCTCAAACAAATCAAAACCAAGGTTACAATAAGATGAGAATACAACAAGAAAGAATTTTCTCAATTGGCTGCTATTATTACTGAAGCAGCAGGTAAACAATCTTCTCCAGCATAGGGGAATTTTCTGAATTTGTTCTCCTATTGCATTAATTTTGCAAAACACTCCTGACTTCTTGATGGTCAAAGGATTGCCAAGCCTCTGAACACTCCATAAATCATGTGCAAGAGATACTCAATTCACAACTGCTCTCTAAAGGCAGCTTTATCTAGAATGCAACTAATTACACAGAGACTCCATATATGATATATAATAGATAATATTTAGCCTTTTACTTAAACTTATATGACAGAGTTGGCATTTCTTCTGTTTTAGAGATCATGCACTTATAGAAATTGGGTAAACCCCCACTGCTCATAGTGTGAGATCTTTATGGAGAGGTGGCAGCATCTCCATAATTAAGGTCAGAACCAGATTTCCTTGTAAAAAAGTCTTGAAATTCTTTACATCTTTCCATGGTGACAGCCAAATACCTAAAGGTGATAATACTGCCCAGGCAAAGACTGCAACAGACTAGCCAGAGAATTAAGTCTCTGAGGATGTAAAAATACTGAGCAAGAAACACGGGAGAATTATACATAGCCTCTGCTAAACAAAAGGAGAGAAGAAACTTGAACTATGCCTTAGATAGGACATGTCCAAAGAACAGTAACAGCCAACCAAGTTAACAGGCGCCTGTGCTTTTTAGCCAAAATACAGGGAAGCTTCTCTTCCAGGCTGGGATCTAGGATCCAACCAGAAAAAAACAGCACTCACATTTCTTTCTGCAGTTAGGATGGAGCACAGAGGATACAGAGGTTGTCTGAGTACGAAAGAATTCCGAAAGCACCTAAGTCTGTGAAGTTCAATCAGAAACTGTGTTCTGAGGAAGTTCTATTCTTCCTTTCTTACAGAACTGTCAGCAAGACTGTACCTCTGCCAGCTCACTCTCTCCTTGTAGAGTATAAGCAGACCACCATCTCTTCTGGAGCTCCCAGAGCTCAATGGCATTTTCACAGAAGTCTGCCAGTTGGAGACTCCCTGTGTCAAGGTTTTGGCTCTCTTCAATTGGGTAAAAGTAATGTATACTCAAAGCAAGCACAGAAAAAGGTAGACTTTTCACAGCTGTCCAGGTTATTCCTGAAGAAAAACACCTAAACACAGCCCTCCTGGCAGAAAAAGAAGGTCCTAAATTTAATCACTTCAACTAGCTGTCAGCATCAATACTTCTTACAGCTACATCCCAGAAAAATGTTCAGGTTTGGCACCTTTATTCACCAGATTACTGACTGTTGTTCAGCTGTGGACAGTCCTGGTATCTAATCAGTCCCACTGTACCTACATATCTGTGAATACAGAATTAGAGAATGATAGAACAGTTAGGGTTGGAAAGGAACTTAAGATCATCTAGTTCCAACACCCCTGCTATGGGCAGGGACACCTCACACTAAACCATCTAAGGCTCTGTCCAACATGGACTTGAACATCGCCAGCAATGGAGCATTCCCAACTTCCCTGGGCAACCCATTCCAGTGCCTCACCACCCTCACAGTAA
>JAOEHY010016816.1:1838-15345 GCA_025447955.1 Psilopsiagon aurifrons | reverse complement strand
ATTGGTGGTAGCAGCAGTGGTTTGTGTTATACCTCAGTTACTGGACTGTTCTTATCTCAACCCGTGGGAGTTACATTATTTTGATTCTCCTCCCCATCCCTCTGGGAGTGGGGGAGAGGAAGAGGGGCGGAGTAAGCGAGCGGCTGCATGGCTGAGTTGCCAACTGGGCTTAAACCAAGACACCATGGAAATGGTCATGGGATCAAGCTTGTCAGAGTTCAGGGAGTGCCTGGATGACACTCTTAGACATATGGTTTAGTTTTAGGTAGCGAGTTGGACTAGACAGTTCCTATGGGTCCCTTCCAACTTGAGATATTCTATGACTCTATAAAATCTATGAATCTCCTCTTGTTTAAACACTCTGTAGAACCAAGGGTTAGCAACGACAGCAAAATCATGTGAGGCATCTATCGGGTAACAACAGATGTTTCCTTATGAATTCTGAGGGACTTGACTCCTCCCACCCGTTTCCTGAATGACTGTAACTACTCTTGCCCCATGTACACTCAGAAAGAGCATTATGTTAAATCAGACCAAATGGAAAACAAAAACATATGCCTTGTTTCTTGAGCAGGAGGAGAGGACACACTTCCTAAGTGTTTTTCCTTAAAAGTCTTTTTCCTTCTCCCATTATTCAGCATATTTTCCATGGTCACTCAAAAGACAAAACCAGCAGCAAATCAATTGCTCCCCCAAATACAAAGGAAGGGCATGGTCAAGTAAACGTGATCTTTAAATAAAAACTTTGACTCAATATATTCTAAAACTTGTGACCTCCTGTTCTTTATAAAGAGTTTTCTAGCTGCTGTAGAGTAACCAGCATCCTTAAGTGCTCTTTTGCTGCAAAAGCTAAATTAACTTAGCTGTAAAAAGGAAACAAATACCACTTGAAGGAAACCTCTGCTGGTTTTACCAGAAATACTCACATTTATATAAAAGACACAGACTTAGGAGAGTGATTGTTCAGCTTCACTAACTACTGTAAATTAAAGTTAATAACAATACAAAGATCATAAACAAATGAAAAAATATCCCTGTGACATTGTACCTTATTGAGTTTGCCAAGGGAAGATATGAGATCCGCCCATTCACTTGACGATTCAAAGTTTCTCAAAGCTTTCTCAATTGATGAAGAATAATTTCTGTATCTGTAATCACCAAGTAACTCTTGCTCTTCTGGGTCCATCTTTGGCTCTCATAGCAAGGTGGAATTGCCTGGTAAGCTAAAACATGTACACAGTTACAAAAAGATAGCCCACTTTTCAATTCTGGCAAACCTAAAGTACTGTAGGATAGTAAATATGTAGGAGCTGTGACGGATCACAATAAACAGGTCACCTGATCAAGTTTCATAATTTAACACACTTGACTCCAACTCCCTGCTGTCTGTTTTAGGAGTTTTGCAGTCACATTTTCCTATTTATGAAACGTTTTTTCCTTCCATGCATGTGCATCTCTCACACAGTAACAGTGAGAAGGAATATGAAGTCTCACTCTACACAGTCAAAATACTGACAAGGAAATAGGGAGAAACAAGTAGTTTTCATGACCTGTCATCTGTGCAGTGATTTGAAAGGCTACCTGTAGCTCTGGAATGTGAAACATTTCATATCGAAATACAACATTCCAAAGGAATTCCATTAAAGGACCTCCCTCAAACGGCAGAAGGAGCTCTCAGAGCTCTGCATGTCAACTTGGCAACAGCAGCTGCTGAAGTAGAAGACTAAGGTATTGCGCCAAGCATCACAGCATGCATTTTGATTTTTCTTTATTTTACCAAAGAGTACCTATATATATTTATAGAAGATAAAAAAGTTATCCAGACCTGATTTTCTTACATTCTGTAACGCATTTGGATTAAAAACCCCAAACACACCTGTTTTAGAACAACTGGAAACAAGCATGATTGGATTTTAAGCACTGAAAAGTCATATTTTCACTCTATGAAACTAGTTCTCCTGTTAGCTAATATAAAAAATAGAGAGATGCTTAGGTTTAGGAATGCCAGATTTAGATCAATTTGTGCTACATGACTAATAGAGAAGAGAAAGCCAAATCCTATAACAAAACATTTTATAATGTTTCTGAAAGACATCTTCATTCACATTCCTTCTGTTAGGACACAAAAATAAACCTAAGCTGTCCCTATATTCTTTCAAAGTAGGTCATCTCTCAGAGCATTTTTAAAAAAAATAAGATCAATAACTGTCTATTCTCACAAATAATACAATCTTTAATAAATAATCTTTAATAAACTATAATAGCTACATCAATGGTAGTAAATTCTCAGAAACAGAAAACTGCTGGATACACCCAAAAATGCGAAAGGATTTTAAACGCAGGATTAAATACAGGTTTGGACTCCTCAATAGTAGGATTCAACCTCCGTAAATGCAATACTCTGTCATCCAACCTACATACACCTCTGTGGAAAAAAATACAAGCAGTATCACACAATGCCATCAGGGCTGGTTTTGGTTGGTTGGCTTTGCTTGTTTGTTTTGCTACAGAAAAGACTGAGTTTTCTGTTTTCACTAGGGTGTATGCAGTGCTTCTCACAGCAGACAGCAGAAAAACCATACAGGGTATAACATTCGTCAGGCATACAGCTACTCTTGCTCTAACAAGATTTAAAAAGGCAATGTCAACCTTACCTTAAAAACTAACAAAGAGGCAAACTTGCAATATAATGTCAGTACAAATTGCGAGTAATCTGATATAGACACTGATATATTGCCCTGCCATGGCAATAAATTGAATTCTATTTCCCTCATCTCATGTAAGTACCTTAATCATTGGGCTACTTGATTGTATTCATACTCCTCTGAAAAAAAGCATGAGCTAGGAAGCATTCCAGCATTTCTCTGCCAAGCCAAGAGTGCTGCCACTTTCATAAATAAGAGATTTGCCCAGATCATTTAGAATCCAGTAGCTGTTTTGCTGACAGAACACACCAAATCCCTTCATTTCTAAATGCAAAGCAGGAGCATAAATCCCTTAGAGAACAGGAATCGATAAAATTATCAGCAGCACTTAAAGAGGTCCTAATATTCTGTGAAAATCGTGTCCTAAAGCATTCTTATGGCATTAAAACCTGGTCTCTTTAAGTAAGATTTAATTAGGTTATAAGTGTAAACTAGGGTGCACAACTCAAGAAAAACAAACAAAAAACCAACCAAACAAAAACACAATCAAAACTTCATTTGGAGGAAAAACTAAAGGTGTTATTAAGACACTTTGTCTGGACTGTGCTGTGAAAAGGCAGGTGAATGGTGTATTCCCACCCAGAAAAGCAATGATGGACAGCAATGATGGACGATTTAGTGTGCATTGCTTGTTGCTAGCAAGGTTTGGAAAAAAGACAATAACTAAAATAAGGCAAACAGACCGTGTTTGTGCTTATTTACAAATGAAGGAAGATTGAAATTATAAGCAAAACAAATGCCAGCCACCTTCAGGTACATCTTCCAAATAGCAGCTTCCTCACTGAATGGACACGTTCATAGTTACCCGTCAGCCCCCCGCATTGTCTGCAGACAGGTGAACGGGGCGGGCGCTTTGCCTCTGATCCCAAGGAACGAGGCTCTGCCTCCTCAGGCTGCGGGGCTTCTGCGGATTCCCCCCGCCCAGGACACCCCCCTCCGCCGGCTGCCGACCGCTCCAGCGCCCGGCTGCGGCTTGGCAGCCACGGGGCGGATCCGCAGTGCCTCGCCAGGCCCGGCCACCGAGGCACCGGGGCCGCCTCCAGGGGCGGGCATGGGCATCCCGGACCCAGCATATGGCACCCCAAATCCCCTCCTAACCCCATACCCTACACACGCCCGCCGACGGCACTCTTATTCCCCCTCCCTCCCCATCCCCGTACCTGCGAAGGGCCCCACAGACCGCCGGCGCCGGCTGCGACGGGCTCCAGCCCGGCGCGGGACGGGATTGGGGAAGGAATGGGGAGCGACACCCCGCAGTCTCTATGGCAACAGGAGAGCGCAAAGGATGCCCCCCTTCCGCACCGCCAGGGCCGCGCCGCAGTCGGCAGCTGGGGCAATACCACCGGACGCAGCGCAGAGAAGGGGAAGCCCGCACACTGGTGCGGGAGGGCTGAGGGTGTCCCCGCCCTCGCCTTCACCGGCTGCAAGCAGCGAAGGGAGGCTGCCAGCGCCTGTGCGCGCTACAGCCCGAGGAGGGCTACCCGTGAACCCCCGCTCGCCTGCAAGTGGTACGCCCCGGCGGTGAGACCGCGGTGCCGAGCGCCCCCTGGCGGCCTGGGCTGGGTACCTCGGCATTCCCGTCCGTCCCTCTTCCACCCCCGGCGCTCCGGAGCCCCGCGCCGGGGCGGAGACCAGGCGGCCGGCCGCGCCCGGGCCGCTCCTCCTCGGGGCGTCCGCCGCCGCTAGGCTGGAAACGACATGGCGGCTGCGCGGAGCTGCAGCCACGCGTGCCCGTGTGTCTGCCGCGCCCCGGCAGGCGCGTGTAGCGAGCTCAGCGGCTCCCGGGCTGTGAAGCCTCTACAGGCGCGTTTAACAGCTTCACTTCTCTTCCGGCTGGTTTTAGGCACCAAGCGCTTTCGGCAAACTGTGCAGAGGCGGCTGGCACCGGGACCCAGCTGTCAGGTTTGTGGTAGGCTCGAGTTCAGCAGAAGCAGCCCTCTGCTCTGTACAACAGGCTTGAAAGAAAGCTCATGTGCTCGGGTCTCAGTGATCCGACGGCAAATTGAAAAACCCATACCAACCCTAAACTAGCAAAATACCCATGGAAAGTAAAACACATGATCTTGTCAGGCGAGGATTTATATTATGTGGAAACGTGTTATTTAACTTCAGTTTCTTTCTCCTTTTTTTTTTTTTTTTTTTTTTTTTTGTTTGGTTTTTTTTCTTTCCTTTCCCTTTAACATAATGCTGGTAGTTCAGAATACCCTGCTCCCCTCTCCCCCCCCAAAAAATGAATCAAGGAAACCCCACCTGATCAGTTGTTGAAGATGAGAGCATAGAAACTGATGTAAGTTTCTTCTGGATGGGTATTGTTGGAATACTGATGGCTGGCATACTGATGAACACATCTGGAAATGGACCCTGTTTCAACAATGATCTCCAGTAAGTTTTATGTTACTATCTTATTTTCTTGAGGTCACCCGCCTTTCCCTTTCCTAGCTAGATTTTAGTAACATTATTTGGTATGTTATTTCTTCGAACAAATACAAGCCACAGTTAAATGTGAGTAGCCATTTGTAGGCTTTCCTGCGGCCTGCAGGGCTCCTGCGTTTGCCCTCCGTTTGGGAAGCTGGCATTTGTAGTGCTGAGATCAGTGCGGGTGCCCAAAAGGCTGGGGAACCTCAGAGAAATGCCTAGCAGGTGTGGGAAAAGTGTGTCACAAAACACCAGAATGTCCTGCAGCGATTTACAGCTTTATTACAGACGTGTCATCATTTAAAAAAACGAATCTTCAGAAATGGGGTGGTATTAGAGCACACAGTCAATCAGGTTGCAGATTCAGGTGGGGGTTCCTCCTACTGCAACAAGCAGTTGAATATAACATTTCTCTTTAGGTATACACAGCAGTAGGTACATTCAGTGCCATGGGTATCAACATAGCCTAGCTTTCTAAAATGCAATGCCAATCAAACAAAACAATGCCCATCAGATCAGGGTGTCTATGTGGGCATGTGCCTGAAGATTCCTTTATTGTCAGCTCCAAAATTAAGTCTTTGCAGAACAAAAGAGAAAAATGAAGAATTTCCATTGTAAAATATCATGGTTGTTCCTTTTTTTATTATTATTATTTGAGATTAAAAAGCTAAAAAAATTCCTTTACTAGCATGAAACTAGAGTTTGAATTATATTCTGCACTTAAGCATTTTAAGTTCTACTGAATGGCATATATAATCTAAATTTTCTTGACACATTTTTAAGCTTAGAGGAACACCACAAATCAGGACACTGCCTACGTGTTGGGTTATGCTACTATAAGAGATAGGTTTAATTAAAGTTATCAGTGAACATATATGAATTTTCAGGAGTTCTTACCATTATTTATATAGCAAGACACTTACATGGAAAAATTCAATGAAACAACATGTTGAGCTAGGTATATTCTCATCATCATTTTAGGTAAACTGGCATCAAGCTCTCAAGGCATATCTACAGTTTTGAAAACAAATGCACTGCACTACACAGCATTGGAACCATCACGAATCCAAAAGCCTGTCCCACACTACAGTTATCAGCATTGCAGGGGACCCAGATGGAAACGACTTGGTAGTAATCCCCTTTAGACTCAGAAAGTTTTAGGGCAGACCTGTCTCCTTAGTGACTACCCCCATACCTTCAGATCATTGGCTTTCCAAAGAAAGCTCCACCAAACAGCTGGCCTGCTACAGCCTGTGAAAATACTGGCTGTGCTGTTAACCAGTACACTGGGAGCTTTGCCTTCAGAAAGTCCTGAAGGTCTTGTACACCATCTATACCCAGCTCATGTGGCAGCAGGTACAGCTTCTACGCCCAAAGCTTTGCCACTGCTGCTGTGTCATCCCCAGGAAACTGCCTCCACTGAGCTCTCACAATTGTGAATCCAGTTCCTTTATTGTCCCATGTCACCACGGCTACTGCACAGCCAAGCATTTTCTTTGGCTAATAAATTTCAAAGCACAAATGGCAATGACACGCTGTGAAAAGAAAACCAGTAAACCATGCATAAAAGTTTTATACAGTATAATAGATCATTATTACTTTATTCCTTTCCTAACCCTTAAACTTTGAACAATTAACCACTCAGCAAGTGTGCCAGCATCTGAAAGCAGAAAAATACTTCCAACAAAATGGACATGGGAGAGAAGCAGGGAGGCAGCTTACAAAGAAACAAAAAAGCACACCCGAAACAAAACCGCACCATTTTGGTTGAACAATACAAGCCCTGTCCAAAGATCCAGCCTGCAACACACGCAGCACAGCCTGTCCTCCAATGCTGCTCTCAGCAAACAGCCCTCCCCTGCCAGTCTTCCTGTGCTCAGGGACTCTTGGACTCTCTGTGCAGATTCTCAGCTCTCTTCCCAGGACACAGCCTCCTTCCTACCAGTGTCATCTCACAGGGGTACGAGCTCCTCCTACATAACCTCCTTCCCAACTCTGACTGGTCCCCTCAACAGCCAGTATTTTCTGCTTCCTGTTTCCATCTCCTTGAGCTGAGGTTGTACCCGTCCACACAGCTGATTCGCCTTCAACAGCTGCAAAGGCTGCAAAACGATGTGCCCGCTGCTCTTCTTTTTGTTCATACCAGGAGAAAACGTCTGTACTACAGTTTCACCATGAGAAATACATTTCTGCAGATGACTACTTAGTCATCACCTTCTACTTTGCTTTCTTCCTCTGAAACAAGGTAAGAAAGTTGAACAATGAACAAGCGCTGTGAAAGGACTTAATGTAAAAATTTGAAATACATCTTTTGAAAAACTTTCAAGCTTATGGTTTGGCTTGAATGTAAAAAGCAAAAACAAAACCAACCAAGAATTCCCCCCTCCCCCCCAAAAAAAGATCCTGAGCTAGGCCTAAAAAGGAGCTTTATGGACCACAGGGGGTGCTTAGAAACTAATCTGTATTTAACAATGGATGCTACCCAGCAACAATAAACATATACAGGACTCTTACAGTGCGGTCTTTACACAATCCACATGAAAGCTGGGGCACAGTTTGTTTGAAACAGTTGTATGTGACAGCCGGAAGGCCATGCAACTTTTGAAACTTAATGGCTCAAACAGCATTCAAGTCTGAAGAACTAGGGGTGATTCACCACTGTCAGATTACATCTCTCATAGTTGTGCACAAATTATTACAATACAAGAACAGCCCTATTTTATTTTGTTGAGATACCATTAACACAACTAGAAAAGCATACATACAGCTGTATTAACGGGATGGCTCTTGGAGGCACCGTACTGCAGGCAGCCTGCAGGTAGCACATAAAATGCATTGAGAATTGTACAGTGACTTTGAACAAGTCTGTTGCCCTTAAACTAAAGGCCTCTGAGATCTTTTTTCCTCATGGAGAACAGATTATCATGAGAACATTTGGGGCAGCACTTGACCTTCTCCAACAAACTCTGGGGCGTGTCTCATCTGGCAATACTTCAGTCTTCATGAAAACAATAGGTACCATATCCTTAAAAGATCAACTAATAGTCATGCCTTTGTTCTGTGCTTATAAGTGATAACCACGTTATTTATGTCCAAAGTCTTTCACTCTAAGGCTTCCCAGAACACAAACTGTACTGGGGAAGCTAGTATAAACCCCTTTCAGCTAACCCACATTGGCAGTCTTGCCAGCTCCTGATTAAGAGCTAACATGTACACTATCAATCTGTCATTACTAATAACAGCTTTATAGGCAATTGTTTCCAGCTCCTTTAGCAAGAAGAGGGCAGTGGCCTCCTACTGCCCAAAGCAGCAGTGTGGGCATCTGCCCTGCAGGGAAGAAGAGACAGGGCTCTGTTGGCTCTGCCTGGGTTTTTGCTACAGCTTTCATGTTGGCTGGCAGGGCATGGTAGAGAAAGCACTGCCTGGTTACAGCCCTCATCGCTCCAGCCCCCTGCAGCAAGCTGCCCTGCCATCACATTGCCCCTGCTCCCACCCAGTACCACCATCACATCTTGAAATGCCACAGCATTTCCCTACTATGAGAAGAGCACTCAATCTTTCAGCTTCCAGCTGTGCAATAAATGAACTGGAAGTTCAGAGGAACAGTTTGCTGTATCAGATCTGTAGTCTGCTGTTTCCTTATATAGTCCAAAGATCACACATTCCACCTACAAACTTAGCCGCAGAAAATGAAAACATACTTTCAAACGTAAATTTTTAATAATGGAATAAGCCAGTTGGAGGAATACAAATCAGTAAGTAATCATTTATTGTTATATTCTTTCAATTGCATTCTTTCAATTCATTTATTAATATATTATCATATATTAATAGAGCCAAATAACAGACATATTAAGAGGCAACTGATTAAGTTTCCCTATTAATGGTGTATCACAGCAATTTTTATTTTTACCCAATTCCATTTTGACTGCAAGAAACACCTATACAGCATTGAGTCCATTTTTGTCTTCTTAGTCTTCCCCCAGAATGGTCATTCTGTAGGACTAAGAAACTCTGTACAATCTCCAGAAGGAACTATGGTCCCCAGAAAGAGCTCTATTTCACTGAAAAAGTGTAAGGCATCCTCTCCCTCATTCTAGCTCCACGTCAGAAATTTGTCTACCGGGGAGTGGGAGAAGGGTTGGCAATGATTTAATTAAGAGTAAATTCAGGTAAACAAGGTCAGGTGCCTGTGCATTAGGGCAACATGAAATTAGCATGTATCATCTGGGCTGGAACACCCACAAACCAGATTCCAGGCTACCGCAATGCTGTAAGCAGGCTAATAGAGGCTGTTGCGAAGTGTGCCCTAGCGCAGATCCAACATGAGAGGAATACTCTAACTGTGAGCCTTCCATGTAGTGGTAAAGGACCCTACTGCTGCAGTGGACAGGATGGGTCCACTCTGGCTTAACGCCCTACCAAGGAACAGGCTAATCCATAGTCATACTACCACTTCATGGGTCCACATAAACAAGCTTACCAGGTTTGAACAGTTTTTTCACTAACAAACTGTCCATGAGGACCATCAGCATTTGAAGGCAAAAGGGCCAAGTAAACTGGGGTCTCAGCCCCTTCATCTGGTGATTTAGGGGCTTTAGGACCTGCCATGTCTGTTCTCACCCATCCAGGACAGCAGGCATTGAGAAGGATATGGTCATCTTTTCTTTTCTCATTTAACATCCGGGCTTGAATCCTGGACAAGACTGTGACACCAATTTTGGAGACCCCATAGGCAGTATTTGGCCAACCCTCCTTCTCATGCACACCTTTTTTTGTATCATCCACAAATTTAGCCATGAGTTCCACTAACTCATCCTCAGTGATAGTGTCGCTGCGGAACTTCTGCTGTAGTTCTCCGCTGCACTTTCCCAGAGCTGATCTACTTACCATACTAGAGACATTCACCACTCTACCTGCCAAAAGACAGTAAACACCAATTACTTTTACACACATTAATTAAGCCCAGACACTGAAGCAGGCTTGCTCTACAGTTACATATTCACTACCTCAGTGAATACCTGTAAAATATTTTGTGTGGGCTATTTTGTGCAGCTTCTGCCAGATAACTGTGCTGATGAGTGTTTCTAGTGAATTTTATCACAGAGGGTAAGTTAAGGTATGAACCTGCAATAACTTTCTGTCAAACTTCAGGTATGCTTCCAGGAAATTGCCTGGTACAATCTGTAGGATATTCATGGTAGGAAGTGGTTTTCTCATTAATGGCAGTCGGGCTTCACACTCAAAGCGCTGTGGGAAAATGTTCTCACTTCTGCAACAGCTCAAATAAAGGGCTGTAAGAATATACCTCAAAAGCCCCAGAATAACAAAGAATTCAACAACAGCAATCTAGTTCTTAATGCAGAGACCCCATCAGCCTGTTTACAGAATACACGAGGATTTACAAATATCAGCATGCAAAACTGCAGTAAGCTATTTATCTCCCAGCACTTCAGTACAGAATGATGAGTCAGCTGAGTCAGTAATTCACTTATGTCCAAACTTATGTTGTGCTGCTTCCCTGTTTCTTGCTAGTTCACAGCCATTCAGGTGATGAACTAGTGAATGAACATGAGGATTTAGATCTTAAAAGCCAAAAAAATTAATCCTTTCTGTTAATGACTTTATTAACGCACCCATACAATACAGCAAGATACACTCCTCTTGCTATGGGGCAGTGTATACCTGAGACTGAACATGATTTACCACCTAATGAAGACCAAAATTCACATAAGACTATTTCTCTACTTGTTAATGTTACACGTACCATAAGGCTTCACAAGAGGCAACAATTCTGTGCACACATTCCTCGTTCCAAAGAAGTTTGTCTTCAGTGTAACCTCTGCTTGGACCGCAAACGGAGTTGTGTCATGCACTTAACATAAGGGAGGGGAAAAAAGCCAAAAGAGCAACATTATTAACACATTCTTAGTAATGAAAAGACCTTGCTTTGCAATATTATATTAATAATGAGCTAATTCTGTTTTCACCTCTCCTTAGCTGAAGGTTTTAGCTTTGGCCCAGGAAAGCTAGTTGCATCACTCTGTAGAGTCATCTGCAAATCCACAGGACATGTGTCTTTCTGCCTTTCATATGGAAGAGACAAGGGAAGACTGCTCTCACAGGATGTTCTGCCCAACCTGCTCACTGACCTGCCTGTACCTATTGGCACCCAGCACGCAGAGCCCACGCTGCTACCATCACAGGCAAGTAAACTTAGAGGTGCCCTCTCCTCTTAAATGCATAGCACAACACTTTGGCACAATCCTGACAGACCAAAAAGGCAAATCCTCAATTTAGGATGCTGCCACTAAAGGTACAAAAGTTAGACTATTACCCCAGTACTAATATCCAACAACAAGGCAGGAAATTGCTTCTATGTCTCAATTCTTATGTTGTCACATCTTGGATTCTTAGCTGGGGCTTAAGTTGGAGCAGTGTCAAACCACAACAAACACTGTAAAAGCTTCTATAAAGACTGCAGGGGTAAGATTTGGTGCATTTTGGAAAAACAAAATAAAACACCCTCCCCTCTCTCCTGAACCAAAGCCAATCACCCCAAATCAAAACCCAAACAAACAAAAAAAAGACCCCAACAAATCCCAAAACTGATAAATAGTCATGTCATAAACCACCCCCTGAATGGATAGATCTGTGCCAATACAAGAAAAGGAGTGGGAATTAGCAGCTAGGAAAGGGAGCTGACTTAGGTAAGCATAAGCAGATATGGAACTGCACTGTAAGGGTATGATTTCATCAGACAGAACTGACAGCTTGCCACCACCAAAAGTGGGCTAGTATGTGCCATCAGCTGACAATCTGCTTTAGCAATAAGCCATAGGCGTTTTCCACTTTGAGGGGGAAGTAAGAGTTGAAGTAATAGCATTCCTCCTCTCCTGTTACACCCTCTCTTTCTGGCAAGAGCAAGGCCACCTACACAGATTAGGCAGGTCTTCACTTGTCTTCATAGCCCAGACCTATGTTAACTCAGAAAAGCAGTGACAGATCATTTAGTATTTAACATAGTTGTGGTTTTATTGCAAAACACACAATGAGTGTGCTTTAACAACTCAGTCATACTCTCAAGAAATAGGCACTGATGGGATCAAGTTTTGCAAATCACTTGCATTTTAAATCTGTGACATGATGCCAGATCATGCAAGAGTTAACAACAGTGGGAGAAGAAACTAAAAACCTACACAACTTCAAACTTATTCTTCTGTATCCACCTTGGAAGAAGACAAAAAGCTTCCCTATGTTCCAAAACCTACCCATTTGTCTAACAAGATACATTGCTTGTAACATCTAATAAATACTCCCTTGATTTAACAAACGTTACTACACTAACTGTTCTCACAGAAGCTCATCCAGAAGGCAACCCACACGTGCATAATTATCTCATACAGGAATGAGATGATTTGCTCAACTATCTGTAGCACAGCTCAGAACTAAAACAATAAATTAAGTGTAATGGCAAATCCAATCTTTGACAGACAGCAATAACACATAATGCTACAATAAGAAAAGGAAAGCATAAATTCTGGGATGATAGCAGAAACTTGGTGAGGCAAGATGCAAGCTTGCGTAGAAAAGACAATCTCAGAAGCTAGAATTAAAACTAAAATGAGATAACCATCAGAGCAAGTAAGAACTTTAACACATAGGTGTTAAACCCTCTAGCCTCTGTGCTAGATACTTACCGAACAGTTACGATTACAAAATGTGACAAAGATGTCAGTTGTATGACCTACTGCTGACTCATTGTGAGTTGTCAGCTTGAAGAAAGTCTAGGCTAAAAATCTAGAAGGAACTTATGAATAGAAAAATCCACAATGTAGCAAAGGAAGTAACAGAAACACCACTGCTCAGGCTATTTTACCTATTTACCTGTTCAGTGGCTCCATGATAATAAAATCTTAGCTGTCTCATAGATGAACTCTAGCAAATCTTGCTGCAGCAATTTGAGGAGTTTTTATTTCATATGTCCTGGTATTCACCTTGATGGAGGCTACAGCTGCCCAGTCAGCAAAAGAAACACACACTGCACTTCAATTGCTGTAGTTGCAGCCCAGTCTTGCTCCCAGTTCATTGTCACTAGTAGGCTGAGCTAAGGCCCTGATTATAAATAGAAGAAATAGTGGTCTGAGCACCCCCAAGCTTTATAAATTGTAAGCATGGACAGAGATACAACCTTTTAACAGCTGCTGCAAGATTTTAACACCTCCCTATCTTGACATCCCAAAGCCCAATTATATTGAGTTGCCTCTTACTGAGCTACTCTTGAACAGAAGCAACATTCCTGCAAAGTTCTGTCATGGGTTCAGCAGTGGCAGTCATTTTTCTCCTTCTTAGTAGCTGGTGCAGCACTGTGTTTTTGACTTGTGGCC
>JAOEHY010016815.1:8011-30143 GCA_025447955.1 Psilopsiagon aurifrons | reverse complement strand
CCACAAGTCAAAAACACAGTGCTGCACCAAATACTAAGAAGGAGAAAAATGACTGCTACTGCTGAACCCATGACAATGAAAAATATTAAAACCACACGTAAGTTAATCAGAGGGTAACTTGTACATATTATAAAGCTGTTATAACAAAGTACTGCTTTACTTTCAAGAGTCTTCTAACCAAGTATGAAATAAAAAGTTAGTAAATAATATTTTTCTACATCATCGCACAAACCACAGTCTCTGCCCAGAAATGCCTAATAATTTGAAACAGCTTTTTTATAACAGTGAAGATCAACTTTAAGTTATAAGCAGCTAATTTTAACTCCTACAAATCGACTACAAAAGGTAAGGACATAGAATACATAAAATACTTCTTATAAAGTGATGCCAATTAACACTGAAACAAGTGATGTGATACATGGTATTACTTTTGTCCCCTTATGAGTCATTTCCTCCCCTCTGATGAAATTTACCGGCCATAACAAAGCCAATGAGGTAATGTTCAGTGACTTCAGCTGAGTCAGCTTTTTGTGATTCCTGCTGCAGCCTAGAAGGCAGATTGAGCAGGCTATTAAACCCCACTACAGTCACAGGTCCATCAAGGCAGAGATACGAATACATTTTAGGGAATAAAAAATATTTCTCAATAGTACTTACATATTTGACATCACCAAACTTATACTCTAATATCTACACCAGCAAAAAAATCAGGACCCCTTAAATAAGGATTTTACATGCTATCTGTGTTTATCCTGCTGAAAATAATATGTGCATATTTGCCAGATAAAAGGAACATGAGCTTGTCTTACAGTCAATTATTACTTCTTAAAACAATTTAAAAAGGAAGAAAATACAACTACTAATTCCTTACAAGTGATCCTAAACTACGTAGCTTTTATGACATGTATGTGACATACAAATTTTAAGGCACAGAATTTTTGAAATAGAGTTATAAAAAGTTACGAATTGTTTAAATACTTTAGATCAAGAATACAGACCTGACATTTTATCTAGTTGCTCCTAGAAGAGTATAAATGGTTAGTCTCACAGGACAGATATATATTATATTGCATACAGAGCAGCTGTCATTAGAATCTTGTTTTCTCAAGCATGGTAACCTAAATTGGCTGCTTTCTCAGGTAAAAACTGACATCAGTTAGTCACTCTCCAGTCAGTAACACTATATACACTTACTTTTACAAACTGTGATTTTGACAGGATAATACCAATACTAAAAAGCTATATATGAGAATTTGTCACTGAGGATATGGGTTTGCCAGAATTATCATTAATGCTGTGCCTACTTTAGCCATTACACTCAGAGTAATATTGCAAGTTTCATGGTATCTATACAATTCAATGTTGCTGTGGACAGTGGCAGGGGCCTTGCTCCTTTTTTCATTCTTTCTTTTTTTCTTTTTATTTTTTTTTTAATATTTTATTTAAATTCCAGCGGGAACTAAATAACAAAACAGATCTCTGTGCAAACCTTCCATCTCAACTTCAGGACCTTTTGTGCCAAACATACCATCCACTGAGCATGCACCAGTGCAAATTAACCACTAGGTTCAGATAAAACTGAGTCCATTTTTGAAACGGACATGAAAAATTAAGTAGGTACCTAAGTAGAATTACAACCTCTCTTTCTAAAGCATAGAAATGACAAATAAAGCTTATAAGAAATAAATTGGGTCTGAAACAATAAACCAGGCTGTACTGCTGAGCAGAAATGTAGCATTAAAGTTTCCTATGCAATACTAACCCTAGTACCTTCTGCAAACATTTCAAAATCATTCTTCATGACAACATCACAAAACACAAACATATTCACTCTTTTGAGGTCTTTAGATTCATTAAATCTGCCATGATGAAAAAGCGCACTCTGTATGGAAACATTGTCAATGCAATATTCTCCAGGTGATAAGCCACTAAGCAAGCAAAATCTAAATATATGATTACCAGTTCAAGTCAAATAGTGCTTTACATTCAAACTTATAAAATGAAACTATAGACAACTCATTGTTGATATGTGTAGCTCATAAACAATCTAAAAATAATGAGAAACATTAACTCAAAATCAAAAAGCTAAGTTTCACCTTGCATAATGTACATGGAATAGCAAATAGCTGTTGCCAAAATATACTGATTAGTGAAATATTTCTCATAAATTTCTCCCACTTTACAGTTTATCTCTTGAAAAATAAGTCTAAATGTTTTTCTATGTATAAAATAATAATACTGACAAAGAAGGTCAGTCTAGTATTTTCTATGTTTGGACAGTACACTATTCAATATAAAAAGTATTTTAAAAAATAATTAAACTTTAGTGTGATGACACCTATTTCTAACTTGTCTAAGACAGGGAAAAGCATAAAAACTACTGCACTATTTTTTCAAAGTCTGTTTTGCCACCCATCATCAAATTCAAGGCAGAACTGACCAAAAGCAGATTATGCTTTCAAAAATTCGTGATGCTAAATGCAGCAGGAACTTAAGGGTGTTTTATTTAACTAACTTATTGGATGAATCACTAACATATAAATCAGAAATTCCTGCTAAACGATTGTGTCAGTGTACAGAAAATGACTAGCTTCTCAATTTAAGATCTCATGTAGTTTTCCTGCAGCTGTTTTTCTTCTTGGATCAGAGCATTGGGAGGCACGGTATAGCGGGAGTTGTCCCTGCCCATGGCAGGGGTGTTGGAACTAGATGATCTTAAGGTCCTTTCCAACCCTAACTATTCTATGATTCCATCATTCTATGATCTTAGAAGGGACATACCTCCAACAACTATTTCTTCCTTAACTAATCAGTCAAAATAGCATTGCTCCTTGGTGAAAGATGACATGAAGGATTCAGAGCTCAGAAATGGGTCTTATAAAGATCTGTTTTAAACATAAAACACTCTGTACATCAATCACACAGTATTTGTCCTAAGATTCCAAAACCCCTTTCCCTGCTTAAGGCTTAGATGATATTTGTAGAATTAATTGTACTGCAGACTGCAACTGGCAAGTCTGAAAATACTTTCTTCATGACTTATTTATCTACTTTTTTCCCTGGGTTTAAATTGAGCAATTTTTCCCCCTCATACTGATTCACAGAGATACTTCATTTTGCAGCTATTTACATTAGAATTGCTTGAGTCACAGGTTCATCGATTCTTCTTGATAGAGCTCTGATCACATTTCCTAAGGAATTTTTTCTCTCATCCATCACTGATACCCCATCTCACACTTCATTTTCACTCTTTCTTTCCCCCTCCTGGAAATTGTTCGCCATATGGCTAGAGAGTTATTAACCCTTTCTTTTTAGAACATGCAAGTAGTGTATACTCTGATGAGTACCTGTCTTACCAAAACTTGTTCCAGTCTAATTCAGGCTTAAGAAAACATTCCTTCTGACTTACTATGTAAGCCCACAAATCATCTACTAGTTCAGCATGGGAATTACATATAGCACACAGCAAAACTCATTTGTCGTGCACACTTGTTCAAACTATTTCAAATACTGAATTTAATTTATGAAGATGTATTTTAGCATGGTGTTTGTAAATCCCAGTCTGAAAAACTATGCATAGATAAAAACTGAAACACTTTGATGGGTTTCACATTCACTTTATGGAGTTATTTGGTAGATGCTGTCTTAGACCTTACATGGTCAAGCAACTACAGGTAGACTATCCTCAGCAGACCTGCCCAAATTTGTAGTGTATAAATAAAGTTCATACAGCAACAGAACAAAGCAGAACTGCTAAGCAACACATGTATGTTATGCCTGTCTGCAATAACAAGTGTTAAAAGGCCAGGCTTGACGGGTCTACTGGAAGGTGTCCCTACACATCGCAATGGGGTTGGAACTAGATGATCTTTAAAGGCCCTTCTAACCCAAACGATCGGTGATCCTATGAAAAAGAAAGGGAGAGAGAGAAAGGAAGAGAAAGCGGGTGTGAGCATGTTCACACACGCATGTATGACCTTCCCCCAGCAATTTGGCCTTCAGCTGGCTATGTCACATGACTCTTCTACTGACTGCTACTAATATTTCTATGCAGAAATTGAAGACTCAATATAACTATACCAGTTAAATACAATTTCCATCATTTTCTATGCAAGTAAGGTAGAACAGAAACACAACAATGATGCTACTTCAGGCAGACCACTGAACAGAGTTCATGTTCCCAGCAGAAGAAATGGAAAGTCTGAAGAACTGCATGAGTTATTATCCACTGACAAATGCAAATTATTGTTTCCATGACACAGCAACAGTTTTCTACAGAGCTTACCTCTTGCCTGACCCTTGGTACAGAAGATCCACCTCTCTCTTAGAGATCACCCGCTATTGTTAGTAATCATATCCAGCAAATTATTTGCCAGTAAATGTTAATGCTCCCCTTGAACTCACCTAAGAGACCAAGACATCCATAGCACTTCTGTTAACTCTGCATCAGAGATCAAGGATAGTGGCCACAGCATGAAGGGGAAATTTGCACTGGTGCTAGCTCTATAATTTGAAGATTTTAATCGCAGCAATTTCTAATATTTCTTTAGTCAACAATAAAATTATGAATATAAACATTTTTATCCTTTTGCAATGATTATGTGCAAATGACCAGAACATTTTATGCAGCATATAATGCCAACAGCTGGTCAAAATTCAGCAGCTATATCTTTTGGTGTATCTTTTAACAAGTCTTTTTTTGCTGAGATTGAGACTTCACATTGAGAAATGCAACTCAATTACAACATTCACAGCAAAGCAGCCAAACACCATTAAGTGATTCCCCAGATGATGATATAAGGTCAATTTAGGACAGTCACTTAAACTGGTTATTGCATAACCCTATGCAAAGTTGCTCAAGTTGCTACTGAAGTCAGCTGACAGACAGGCACTGACATAGCTTTCATACTAGGCTTTAAATTGAATATACCAGAGTCCTGTCCTTGTTGTTAGTAGTGCTGTATGTTACTTTTACGTACCAGATAATTTAAGAGGAATTATATTTTTCCTTTTTCTTTTCTTTAATCATATAAACTCAATTAAAATGAAAACATTTGTTTGATTTGCAACCACAAGCAAAATATTGTACATTCTCAAATTATGATAAATCAGCAAAAGGCTTACAGATATGTAAACAAATTTTATGAACTATCCCATAAAATTAATGTCAAAGGCATTGTTTCAAATTGTGAATTAAAGGTATAATTATATATTTATTAAGCTGGCTGAATGGCTATGACTGTCATAATGGTATGGAATGTATTTGAGAGTTGATACTGGATGTCAGCAGAGGAAATTGAAAATAGTTCAATTGATAGGTTTCTACCTTTAAGAGGTTCCCTTTCTATTAAGAAAGGAAATGGTACTATTGCCTGTAAATGCAGTTAGACTGCTATTAAATGCCTCTACTTTGAAATACATCCCAAAGCTATTTGATGCCTCTTCCTGAATCTTATTAGCAGTCAAGAAAATTCAGATCACCAAAACATTTCAAAATACTGCCTAGAGCAGACCAATTTTTACTGTCTGCAGAAATGATAATCAGGTAATCGTGGTACTTTTTTCCATAGGCAAGTCTGAACTGGTCATTTAGTGTTCATAGTGATGAAAATATTCTCTGCAGAGGCTCAAAACAGAGAGATGGCATCTCAGCCTCAGCAGCACAAGGTAAAATAATAAAGGTTCCTTTAAATAAATCTTTCTTTTGAATTTAAGTCAGTGTGTAACAAACGGGTATTTAGTAAAAGGAAGTGGCATCACGTGGCAACTTCAGGACAGTGAGACAGCATGAAAAAGTGGAAGGTAAGAGAAGAGGCAGAAGGAACAAGACAAATTTCATTCTTTGCTTAAGAACTTCAAGAACATCTGAGATTTTTCTTTTTGTCCATCTCTTATCAGTCATATATAGACCATTATTCTTTACCTCTTAGCTCTTTCAAACATTTCATTTCTACTACTGTACCAGAGCCATGTCTTGCATTGAAGCTAAAATTCATTGATTTGGGGGTTTTTAGAAAGTGTCTATAAAAAGTTGTCATTTCCTCATGATGTTTGTGTCTTTATACCCTACAAGGTCCAAAGGTTTGTGATAGCACACACCCGTAGAATGTTAACTAATTACTACCACATTCTTCTGGTTACTAGTTGAAATTCTGGATTTAAAAAAAAAAAAAAAAAGAAAAAAAAATTATGCATTAGTGAAGGTAAATTGCCCTTGTCTTCATTCGTAATTCCACAGTCATATGTCTCTGTAAACATATGCATATGTGTAAATATGTAAATATAAACTAAGTATTATTTACTAGCTTGTTAATAACCTGTGTGGCCTAACCTGCCCTACAAACTAAGAATTTTTTTCATCAGGTAGTTATATACACCGGCACAAACGAATTGGCTAGGTAACACAGGCTTCAACAACTACTGCACTACAAACAGCAATGCAGAATACAACCTTACTATTTACACAACACCACAAGTCCACTGCGTCCTGGTTTCAGCTGGGATAGAGTTAATTTCCTAAACACTTTCCTGTAGCTTTTAGCTGCCTGCCAGGTTAAACCACAACAACTCTTGAAATCCTAGTGCATTACAATTCCTTCTACAGCCAAAGAGATTTTGCTGGAGATGAGAAAAAAACAGTCGAACCTTAGGAAAAACCTTGACCAAGGACACTTTAAGAAAGACCACACAGATCCTGAATACTAAACAACAGGACACCGAGGCAACAGCAATTTGTCTCAACTGTCAAACTTGCCATGTAAAAGAGGGAAATAACTCACTGATGCAGTTTTCAAAATGCAGAACAAAGCAGAACAACAAAATGCCCAGACTGTGAAACATCTCTGCTGGATTTTATTCCCTAAAATATAAAGGAGGATGGTGGTTTCACACAGTGGAAGTGCATACTCTTCAGGGCAGAAAACAAATCCCTCCAAGTCAATCAGGGAGAAAAAATTCTTCAACTTGGGACAGTCTCACAGGCAAGAAAACCACAAAATACATCAGTAAACTGGATTTTTTCTATGCTAAGACCAATGAAGTCTGCCCACAGGAAATGACATTCCTGAGGAAACCTCCATCCCTGTATTCTGTTCCATCACAAAATCGTGTTAGCTCTACCCCATCCTTTAAAGACCTATGCACTGTGCTGAATATCACTATTCCTCAATTACCAATCAGCATATGAATTTAAAGGAAAGAGCACAATTCACTTCTCTGCCAGAGTCATTTTGAAGGTCTGAGGCAAATATTCCCTGAGTAAAAATTTAGGACTATTTAAAATGTGCATACCTGTAAAAATTTAATGTTAGGAATGTGCCAATTTAAACTTCAAAATAAGCGATTTGTTGAAACAAGCAGACCAAAGTGTGTATGGCTTCCTCTCAGCATTCAGAAATACTTTGAGAGCACAGTTCATTCTGAAATCTGTAATAGTCTATGAAAGTCAGTGGGCTGAAATACATTTCAAGTTTAGAGAACCTCCCTCAAACCCTTAAATTAGGAAAGTTGTGAGAAATGCAGAAAATTGCTGTTCAAAAATTGTACAGCCTTTCACTTACACACAAATAACTTTTTTCCAACAGCTCAGAAGAGAAAGTGCTGCTCAGAGCCCCCTATGGGTTTTCTACTACTCTATGAAAAGATATTTAAAAAAACCAAACACATACAATCAAGGAGCAGCCGCACATTTTCCGCCCTCAGAGAGCATTACCTACCTTGATTTCATAGATCAAAGTAACGATTAAAGACACAATAACAATCGTAGACTGTGAATACCTGTGCTCCTGTGAGACCTGCAATTCCAGGATGCTTTTTAATCTAGCAATCCAGTGTTCAGATAAACCACTAGTATCAGTGGTTCATTCTGGGCTACTTTCTGGCATGAGTAAGTCTGCTGATCTCATAAACATAACAGACTTGAAGCACCAAGGACAGTACTCAGCCTGCTGCCAACACTCCTATGTAAATGAAATAGTGAAATGCCTGTAGGGTTAAATTTTCTAGAATTGGTTTTGACAGGAATTCCAGCCTGACAGTTTTCTTCCTTTGTAGGGGGTTCTTGTTTCTTTTAGTTTGCTTGTTTGGGTTGTTGCTGGTTTTGGGAGGGGAGTGTTTATTTTAAGGACTATGACTCCATCTTTTCCATTTTAATATCTCAGTTTCTCAGTCTTTCAGCAGTTTTGAGCTTTTATTAAAAAAAAATTAAAAAAAAAGAAGAAAGGGAATAGAAGTAAAAGCTGCTGGAAATCATTTGTAAAAAAAAAATATCACACACTACAATACTCCCAATGACCAGGAAATACAGCACTGTAATGCAAAGCAAAAACTAAAACAGCAGGTTTAAATTACAAAGAAAATACAAATTAGCCTTCATAATCCCTTTCCACCAAAACTTGTGTATCAGCTTTACCAAAAGAACTCCTTTTCTGACCAGTCAAAACTGTTGCTGTATTATGTCACCTGTAAATATAAAAGTCCTTGTTTAGTGAAAAGATGGATCTCTGAACTCTAAATATTTAGCTTTTATTTGGAGCTTTTCTTACAAAGTCTTTTCTTTCTTTTTTTATGGACTTGCTCACAAACATTTTAAATAAAAGTTGATGCCATTTCTGGAGATTTATTAGGCCTTATTATACAACTTGTATGGACTGCCGGCCCTGGTTTTATAATATTGCATATACTCAGCTCTATGCAAACAAAAGATTTGCCCATCTATTTTCTGCCAGTATTACAATTTTAAAAAATAATTGTGTTGTTTTTTTTTTTTTAATAAAACTTCCCAAAAGGACAATGGAAGAATTTTCAATGAACATTCCTATTAATTTTTATTTGCACAACTAATTACCATAAATTCTGCATTCAACTTCTTGCGAAGTGAGCCTCCTCTTCCCCATTAGTCCAATGAGTGAATAAAAAGGTTTACATATTAAAATAAAGGTATTTAACCTTTACTTGCAATCTTACGTACGCTCACTTTCTCTCACAAGAGACAGAATTAAGATCCTTTATTCTCTGATTTCTCCTCTGGCTTTTAGAAATAACAATACCCCACTCAGCCTTCTGTTCTGAAAGTGCAAGTTCTTACACTATGCATTATAAAAGAGCAATTAAATACTGCAAATATTGAACCATTCATCAGGTGAACTCTGCATAAAATTTTTTGTGCTATCAAATTATCATTTCAGAGCCCATTTTCTCTGTCAAAATAGGAGCAAAGCACTGTCTGAATTTAACAGAAACAACCACCAAATTAGAAACCTACCTGGGCCCCCATTCACTTTTCAATTTCAACATTCCTTTCACTTCAAGGTTCACAACATTTGGGAAAACATATTTATACAAATGAAGAAAGTATTCTTAATAGATGTAGACTGAAAAATGCATTCACAAGGAATCCCAGAGTCCAAATCCTTTCATCTAAATAACAATATTGTCCTGGGAAACAACCCTTTTCTGCAAACACATCCAGATTTTCATCTTCCAGAAACGAGTACGCAAAATAGACTGACCCTATCCACAGATTGTTCCTGGTATGAAAGAGAATCATAGAATAGTTGGGCTCGGAAAGGACCTTAAGATCATATAGTTCCAACCCCCCTGCCATGGGAAGGGACACCTCCCATTAAACCATATCACCCAAGGCTATGTCCAACCTGGCCTTGAACACTGCCAGCGATGGAGCATTCACAGCTTCCATGGGCAAATCATTCCAGTGCCTCATCACCTTAACAGTAAAGAATTTCTTCCTCATATCCAATCTAAACTTCCCCTGCTTAAGTTTGAACCCATTACCCCTTGTCCTCTCACCACAGTCCCTAATAAAAAGTCCCTCCCCAGCATCCCTATAGGCCCCCTTTAGATACTGGAAGGATGCTATGAGGTCTCCACACAGCCTTCTCTTCTCCAGGCTGAACAGACCCAACTTTCATATCCTATCTTCATATGGGAGGTGCTCCAGTCCCATGATCATCCTCGTGACCCTCCTCTGGACTTGCTCCAACAGTTCCTTGTCCTTTTTATGTTGAGGACACCAGAACTGCACACAATACTCCAAGTGAGGTCTCACAAGAGCAGAGTAGAGGGTCAGGATCACCTCCCTCGAGCTGCTGGTCACACTCCTTTTGATGCTGCCCAGGATACTGTTGACTTTCTGGGCTGCAAATGCGCACTGCCGGCTCATGTTCACTTTCTCATTGACCAACACCCCCAAGTCCTTCTCCACAGGGCTGCTCTCAATCTCTTTCTCTGCCCAACCTGGAGCTGTGCCTGGGATTGCTCAGACCCAGGTGGAGGACCTTGCACTTGGCATGGTTAAACTTCAGCAAGTTGGCATCAGCCCACTTCACAAGTGTGTCAAGGTCCCTCTGGATGGCATTCCTTCCCTCCAGCATATCGACTGGTCCACCCAGCTTGGTGTCATCAGCAAACTTGCTGAGGGTGCACTCAATCCCACTGTCTATGTCACCGATAAAGATGTCAAACTAGACTGGTCCCAACACTGATCCCTCCCTGAGGGACACCACTTGTTACTGGTTTCCAGCTGGACATTGAGTTATTGACCACAATAGCTATTGACCACAAATGCAGCCATCCAGCCAGTTGAGTGGTCTACCTATCAAGTTGATGTCTCTCCAATGTAGAAACAAGCATGTCGTGTGGGACACTGTCGAATGCTTTGCACAAGCCCAGGTAGGTGACATCAACTGCTTTGTCCCTGTCCATGAGTTCCGTAGCCCCATCACAGAACACCACCAAATTGGTCAGGCAGGATTTCCCCTTAGTGAAGCCATGCCGGCTGTCACCGCGCACCTTGTTTTTCACGTGCCTTAGCATACCTTCCAGGAGAATCTGCTCCACGATTTGTGATATAAGAATATGCATAAGCATAAGAATAAATAAGAACATTAAGATGTACACCCAGGCCCCATGGTCACCACCACCACTAGTATTTTTAAATAGAGTAAAACAACTGACAAAATGAAGCAACAATTTGGTTTTCTTTATAAAGCGCTATTTTTTGGGAGAGAAGTTAGGGATTTTAACTAATATTAATATTATATATGTATGCAGAGTTTGGTGTTACAAAGAAGGTATCAAGACAACTATCGCAGCTATACACCCCTCCAAGTGCACGTTCTCTACAAACACTGGAGATACATAAAGCATGTCTAACTTATTTTTTTCAAATAATTAGAATTTGCTGAATACTTTTAAAGTTTTTAACACTTTGAATGGGTCATCCAAGAAAATCTCTCAAAAATTAATTAAACTGTGAGGTCAATTCATAAAACATACAAAGCAGGCAAACCATATACATTATAAGGGAGGGACTACCAGCAGCTGTGGTGTTTACCAAATCATCAACCTTTCAGAGATGGTTGACGATCTGGTAAACAGTTTACACGAAATGCAGCATCAATTCACTTTGAGAGTATGCCTATATCTAGAAGAGTGGAGCTAGGAGCTATTCCTTGCTTCTGGATTGACATTTTGGGAAAATCCTGAGACCATTTTAGGACAATGTTCAAGTTGACTAACTTGTGTCCTTTTTCCTAATTCTTACTTTCTGTGGAACGTGTTGAGCAAGTAAGGCAAAAATAAGGATCTGGTTCCTGCACCATTAAGGGTGATGTTCCTCAGGTATACCAGAAGGAAAAGACCCAGCTCAGCGTACAGGCAATCTATGACTTTACAATCCTTACTTTCAGTAATCTGCTACTTGCTGTCAATGAACTACCTAAAACTAATTTTCCTATCCATAAAAATATTTTGAAGATGGCATGTTCATTTTGTTCTGATATTAGACAACCCCAATACCTCTGGAAATGATCAAGGAATACTAACATGCCACTGGAACAGCCATACAGCAGGTTATTAACCAGCTGTATGAAAAATCCCAGATAACAGCTTATTTTTGCCAGTTTGGAACAAAAACTTTGTAATGTTTCTTCTCACCTTTAAGGTTAGTGCTTGAACCTGAGGCCTGCAGAAGATACTTTCGTCAGTGTATTTCCCCTTTACTGCTGTTCTTTACTGTTACTCTCCAATGTCTACCTGCATACTAAAATTAGCCAGCAAGACAAGAGGGCAGCTCAAGACAACAACAAACATCACATTACTGGTACAAACAGCAGAGTACCAATAAAACAGCATTTTCCAATTCACAGAATCATAGAATGGTTAGAGTTGGAAAGGATGTTAAGACCACCTAGTTCCAACCCCACTGCCATAGGCAGGAATACCTCACACTAGACCATGTCACCATGTCAAAGACTCTGTCCAACCTGGCCTTGAACACTGTGAGGGATGGAGCATTTACCACTTCTTTGGGCAACCCATTCCAGTGCCTCATCACCCTCACGGTAAAGAACTTCTTCCTTATATCTAATCTGAACTTCCCCCGTTCAAGGTCAAACCCATTTCTGCTTGTCCTGTCACTACAGACCCTGATGAAGAGTCCCTCTCTGATATCCCAGTAGGCCCCCTATAGGTGCTGGAAGGCTGCCACGAGGTCTTCCAGAGCCTTCTCTTCTCCAGTCTGAACAGCCCCAATTTTCTCAGCCTGCCTGTCTCCTTTTTTCTTTTTTAAAGGCTTGTTTATTTCCTTCAGTATTGGACTCCTTCTTACATCTTTCATGCTTATAATATGCCACTTATACTTCAAGTGACCAACTTTGATGTACATAATCTTCATTAGACACAGTAGGAAGGTTTCCACTGGGACCTGAGCTCACTCAAACGATAGTACCAGAAAAACCTCTGTTCCAAGTAGAAGGGGTTTCCTCCAGTAACCCTTAGCACTAGGCTTTTTTGTATACAAAATCTGAAATGTTTTCCAATTTCTTTTAAAAAATACTTAATTTTAAAACATCGTAAAGATTATAGAAAGCATTAGCATTCTTACATGTAGTGTAAATTACTTATCCTGATGCATCTCATACATATACAGATTTCACATAATTAGCATATGGAAAAAATCATTTACCAGATTTTTTTTTTTCCTACAAGGTTTATTACAAAAGTATGTTTTCCCAACCACCATAGCTAAAATGCAAGCTTTAAAACTTCATCATACAGTAAAAAAGATGGATATATTCCCAGTGTGGCCATTCACCATCTGCTTAAGCAAATACACTTAAAGATACTTCTACAGTTGTGATAAAATGACAGCAAACCTAAGAGTGCACAGAGCTCATATTCTAAAATGATAATTGTACAACTATAGTTTGCATCATCAGGGACCAATAAAAGCCTTTATGTTCCATTTGAACGGCAAGAACCTTTATCAAAGAGACGCTGGAATAGGAAAATAAGAAAGAAATGATCCGTTCAGCACTTGTCTTAAACTTAGGAACACTACTGAAACAACATCTTGACCATAATTAGTATTTAACACCATAGTGATAATTTTCTCACTTTAAGATTGTTTTACTGATATAAAAGATTTGTTATTACGCTAGATTCCAGGAGTGGTTTTTTTTTCTCATTTTCCAGGTGGGATTAATCATAAACACAAGTAAATTCCATGTTAACAACAGTTCAGCTAAGATTCTTAGAGTATTCTGCTATTCTTCTAATTGTCAAAGTGATTACTGGGGAATGATAAATTCATAGCTTTGGCCTTGCACAGTGAAATATCCTGATAAAAAGGCTTAATAAGAAATTAAAAGTTGAATTTTATTAGTCAGTAGCACTTTTTCTATTCTGTACAAGTAACATTATTAAATAGACATGAAATCTGTATTAAAACACTGCTAACACAGTGTCAATACACTGCAGGTTTACTGGGAGTTTTAGTAATAACATTTCTGAGGATACAGTTAAGCACTCTACTGCTTTAAGGCCAACATCAGCAGTTTTCTGTGGGAAAAACACTACTTCTAGAGATTCAGCTGTCTTGGTCTCTAAATGGTGGGGAAAAAAAGAAAAATAAAAAGGAAAAATAATAATTCCACCATCTATTCCGCCCCTTAGAGAGGCAAACTTCCTGGCAGCATACAGTTCAGCATTTAACAGCACCCAAAGCCAATACAAGCAAATGCAAAAATATAAAACATCATTTGAGGCAAGTGGAAATTTTGTATAATTTTACTTTAGCTTATTTCTTTGGGCTACAGTTTAACCTACTTTTCCTGTAATCTGTTTTCCTTCATTTCTGCTGTTTGCTTTCAACAATTTTAAATTAAATCCACATTATCATTCCAGATAAAGAGAAAACAAAAGGCTATAATTAGATTCCATTGCCCATTTTATTAAATTTCATTTATTCCATGCTTGAGTATCAGGAAGAATACATTTGCCAAGGCCCATGACAGTAGAAACATCTCCTAATCTCAAATAACTTTTTTTAAGCAATCTCGTTTCTTCATGAAAATAAATTTATATTATTTAAAGTTTTTAATTTTCAGTATCAGTACCGAAGCTCTGTTATATCAATGACAGCAAAAGGGAGAAGTTCAGACTCAAAGAGAGAACTAAATTAGACTGAGGCAAAAACTATCTATTTTGAATTTATGAAATTATCTTTTAAAATCAGTTGCAGCTGGAGGATTCTTTGGGCCATTCCATATAAATTTCAATATGAGCCAAGTCTAGTTTATCTCAGGACAAAGTCTGTCCCTTAATTTAATAATACACTCAATTTTAATTGTACTTTTTGTTAAAAGTAGTACTTTAGGGCATAAACAATTCCATATCAAATAAAATGCTGTCATTGAATCACTCCACTTACTATAGATCTTTGCCAAGCTTCAAATTAGTATCTTTTGCTTGCACTGCTTTCTGTTTAGTGGTGACTATCACATATTTTTAAAACTAAGGTAATGCATTTAATATATTAAAACTCCCAAGTCCTGGCAATAAATAGAATATATATAGTACAGTGCTCATCAGAATCATGTTACTTCAGTTATTTACCTGTTTGACACAATCAGCAGAGTATACTGCCCAAGTCTTCTTCTTCTAGAAACTGCTTGTAGCCAATTATTTTCTGGGCACTTCTCACTCTTGCCCATATCATAACTTTGAAAATTAATGACAATGCAATAGCTGCCATCACAAGTATGGATGGAGGTGTAAGTCACCTCCATTCCACAATGTGATCTAGTCAAAAGATGTGACAAAACAAAGGGTAAAATTTGAAGTTTTTTAGGTAATGATCTACTAAGAATTCGATTTTGGAAGTGGCCAGCTCCTGTATCACATCACTTATATTCTGCACTTCCTGGTAGATTACAAGTAATATGAAAAAAAACCTACAATATTTACAGGAATTGACGGAATTCTGTCTAAACTAGGTACTGCCAACTATGCAAATTAAGTTACTTTGAAACACACTCCATTTCTGAAGTCCCACTGAAGCACTAAGCATCAAAAGCAAGCAAGTTACCTTAAAACAGTAACACTACTTTCCCAAGTTTGTTTTCTTTTTACTGTGAACCCAGAAATATTTCTATTATGCTGTTAAGGGATTGAGAGGCAAACTGCAAAAGGCAGCTTTTACCCACTGCAGATTTACAATCCCTGTCAATTATCAGCTACTGGAGTCAGAAATGGAAATTTAGGATCATTTTTACATGCTTGTATCTCTCCAATGTTTATAAAAGAAGCTAGTGCTTTTTTCAATTGATGTACCATTTACTAGCCAACTTGAATTCCAGTTATGCCAATGCCTTGTATATGCATCCAATTGTTAATGATTTTTAAAGGCCAACTATGTGTTCCATCAAATTTCCCAAAAGACTTAATAAATCTGACATTATTTTAATTAAAAATTTTAAAAGTTTGCGTGTGACAAACCAATGTGCATTAGCTTAATGCTTAGTTATTAATCTAAACAACAAACATCTGCTTAAAGACAACTTCCTGTTTACTACAAACATGACAAAACAGTTTAAATTTAGTTTACTGTATAACAATTTTCACTATCCCATTCTACCCTACTTGATATTTTAAAATAACCTGATTTGATAAGAATAATTAATTATAATTGGCAGTAATAAGTTTTAATATAGTATATACAGTCATTGTGTGGTTACACCATGGAATACTGTGACCTGGTTTTCCAGTTTTGATCACAGTTAGTACTCTCAATATCGGACAGTACTAATATTTATTTTACAGTGCCATAGAAGGGTGTGTAGTAGCTTTTTATCTTTTCCAAAAGACTTTTTTTAAAGGCCATATGAGCACAGAAGTTGAAGATGCAGAGATCATTTGAACCATACTTGCACAATTCCTTGTACTCCTAGCATCTTGCCAACACTTTCATGACAACATGAATTAGCAAGAGGAGAGCAAAGAAAATCTATCCTGTGATTTGCTTTGTCTTAGTTGCAAGAGCAGGCCCAAGTTATCAGATTAGAAAGGAGGGAACTAGTAGAACTTTAATGCTGCCTCTCCACTGATCACACTTTACCAGAATTCCATTTCTGTTTCTCCTCCTCTGCCCTCTCCAATTCTCCCACAATGGTATTGGAAACTACCGATTGAATTGAAGCGTTGCATGCTACTTTCTGTCCCTTCAAAATCAGGCCAAAGACATACGTAATGGTGTTTTTTTGCAGACACTTAACTACAGAATCACAGAATGGCTAAGGTTGAAAGAGACCTTCAGAGGTCAACTGGCACAACCACTCTGCTCAAGGGCCACTTCAGAGGTCATTGCCTAGGACCATGTCCAGTCAGTTTTGAATATGTCCAAGAAGGAAGACTCCAAAATCTCTCTGGGTAACCTCTGCTTGGTCACCTCCACAGTAAAAAAAAAAAAAAAAAAAAAAAAAAATTAAAAAAAAAAAAAAATTTATATAGTTTTTCGTGATGTGCATTCAGAACCTCTTATGTTTCTCCTTGTGTCCACTGCCTCTGGTCCTCTCACTGAGCACCACTGAAAGGAGCTTGGCTCTGTCCTCTTTGCATCTTACCTTCAGGTATGTATATACTTTGATGAGATCCCCCAAGCCTTCACTTTTCCAGGCTGAACAATCCTTGCCCTTCCTCATAGAAGGGGTGTTCCAGTCCTTTTCTGGTCCCTCAGTGGACTCTCTCAGTATGTCTATGCCTTCTATTGTACTAGGGAGCCCAGAACTTATTACAGTACCGCAGGTACGACCACATCAGTAGATGGCAAGGATCACTTCCTTTGATCTGCTGGCAGTGCATTGTCTACTGTAGCCCAGAATACTATTAGCCCTCTTTGTCACAAAGGCACTTTGTTGGCCCATCCATTTAACTTCTCATTATAGGAGTCCTATGCCACAGGGTCCCCCTCTGCCATCATTGTCCCTTGTGTGGAAGAAATGATAAAACAGATAGCTGTACATCATCTGCTTCCATAAATAAACACTTAAAAAGAACTACTGCTGCACTGTTCAATCAAATGCAAATTGAACTGAAAACTTGAACTTTATGCGATAATTATTATGGTAAAAGAAAGTGAAAAAGGCACTTAATTCAATGCACGAAACCCACCACGTCTAAGAATAGCTTAATTTAGAGCAAGAATGAGCAATATACGCAAACCTCATGAAAGAGGTCTCAAGGTTCTTTCTTTTTCTTGTACATATTATCCAGGCATACCTATTTGGAAGAACTATTATACTATATTTGGCAAATAGGTAGGAGTTGTAAGCATTTGTGAAACTACTCACACAAACACAGTATCTCCATTTTAAGCCAAGGAAAAAAAATGTATCACTAAAAATATTTTTTTTTTTTTCCTACCTTTCAGCACTCTTTCCAATTTACATGAAGCGAGAGAGGGAGATAGGACAGGACACAGATGATGACACAAAAAACCTCAACAAAGCTTAAAGCACTAAATGTAGTTTCATTCAAATTCCTGAAGCTCATACAGTCTCTAAGTAAAGTATATTATCACAAACAGGCAATGAATTGCCTTGTACACTAAGAAAACAGACAACCTGGGCAATCACACCTGCATTTAAAATGTTGACTGTCTGATTCAGTGACTTGATAAGACTTTAGAATAAAGTTTTCAGTATAAATGCAGCTCTTCTGAGCAGATTCAACATCATTACTGGAAGCGGAAAAAAGTTTAAGACCCAATTCTTCTATCAGTGAAAATCCATAATGTCCATAGTCCCATTTCATTGTATGGTGACAAACAGCAGTGACACCCCTAGAATCAATTTTAAACTTAATTCAGTTTTGTACAGCGATAAACTGGAGAACACCAATTCCTCATCACTATACGAATACAGAACACATAATAGGTTAGAGCTTATTAACACATTTATTTCAGTGTTGAACGAATTAATATGCAAAGACTGGGACTGCTCCAGCTACTGAAAATGAGACGTATTTGCAGTATGTCTTTAGACAGTCAAGAAAAACCCCTCTAATGCGTTTGAGGCTTGTCACTGCCCCATCCTACGTTTCAGAATTATGGATTTTAGAATTATGTATTTAATTCAAAGGGGGAGGAAAAGAGCTTTAGTTCCAAAGCAGTACATCACCAACAGCAGCAAATGCAGGGTATGTTGAATGTTCAGTTTTTTAAAACAAATATGTGATATGCATGTTCTTATAAGTATCTTACACTCAACTTCACTCTTGAAGATTCAGTAGCTGATATTAAATATGTAGGCCTTGCACCTGTTAATTTGCATAATTTAAGACAATTGTGGGCAATTTTGTGACAAATCTTCCACAGATGTTTGAGGAAAAATGACAGTCTTCCAATTCTTGTGAGGAATGCAACCTAAAAAAATGAATCAGGTGGGGACAGCACACGAGAGGAACAGTGCCAAAATTTAGGTCATGGTTTTAAAGGGCAATAAAAAGAACCAGTTTTCCTTTGGTTAGAGTACCTCTCTCCAACAAAGTGCTGAAAGAAGCAGAATATAAACCTGTCTTAACACTCTTGTCAATGTGTGATTACTGATGTTAACAGGTAAAAACATATACAATCCAAGCATTAACTCATACTTAACAAATTAATTTTAAATTGCAAGTGTTGCACTAAAGTGAACATATGCTGATCGTGGGCTGAATTCCCAGTATTAGCCAAATAATTCGTATGCTCTATCAAACATTTTAAGATCAAGCAGAATCTTTCTGACTCCCATTCTTGTGATAGAGTTCTGTAAGAATTTTCATATTTCTTTTAATAATACAGTTTATGTTAAATATACATCTGGCATGATAGCTGAAGCTCGAGAGTTTATTAGCAGCAACCTTAAGGGTGTACGCTATCTGCAGGAATTCAAGTTTTCACATAGAGTATAATAATGATGGTTTTAAGAACTTAAATAAAGAAACAAGAGAAAAATAAGCAAAGACAAGAGAAAAAAAAGCGAAGACATCCTCATGAAAAAAATGATTTTGCAGTGAAAATACTACACCTGAATGTAATTAATATATCTTAAAATTGTTTTGAAAGACTGCCTAATGATCAACATTAAATTATGAGTGCACAAGATTTAAGACCAGATTAAATATATCCTCAAATTAAATTAGTAACAGAGACTTACATGCTTGTTTTTGAAGTATCTGAACACCAAATGAGATTAAATAAATGTCAGTGCTTCTAATGAATGTTTCAATATTTTAGGAACCAGTCTAAGACTACACTCACAAATCACACACACAAAAATAGCCAAAAGAAACCCCCCAAAAAATTTCAACCTAATTCTGTTGCAGTCACTGGAGAGGTTAAACCAGTGTTCTAGATCTTTTCTACGATTTAGGATATAGTTCATTTCAACCCACTTCAGGTTTCTTTCAAAAGAAAAAGCCTACAGCCTTGCCTGCCCCCCAAGGATTTGCAAAGTCTGCTTCTGAAATCCGAGGTTGCTTTTATTCATGAGAACTGCTGTGTACAAAACAAACACCAAAACTTTATTTGCTAATTTTCTGTTTTTACTGGAATACAAAGCTGTCTGCTAATACACACCCTCAGCATGCCCTGATGATTCTGTAAGTCTCTTTCATATCATTTCTAAGCCAGTTAGTACTTATCACTCTTGCTGCCATCTTCTGAACTTTTTCCAGTTTTCCCATACCCTTTTTGAATTTGTTCATAGTCAGCTTTTATCCTCATTGCCCTAAAAAACTTTGTATCAGCAGCTAACTTTCCTACCTAAGTTTCTACTTTCTCTTTTGGGAACAGACTGAAAAGCAGTATTTTAGCAGTCTTCAGAAATATAGAGATTTCAGTAATAGTAGAAGGAAATCGGATGCTCACAGACAGTTTAACAAATTAAAAGCTTCACCAAATGAAAAGTGCGACAAAAACACAGCAGTAAAATAGTATTAGTATACAGATATTATGGAAATTATTTATAAGTAAAAAAAGCCTATATTTAAGTAACCTTTATTTCAGAAATAGTCTACAAAACTCGTAATACATAGAAGTATGTGTTACATTCCTGAGGATTTCTAGGAAATTGTGGTTTGTAATAATGATTTGGTTTATCACTGTGAAGAAATAGATTTAATGTAAAATGTACAAAAAGCTCAGGGTTTAAAAAAAAAAAAAAAGATTAATTTTGTCATGGGGAAGTTTTAGTTTCTTATTTAGATTTACTGGTCTTGATTTAGGAAAATGAACACACACATGAAAATATATCTGAAGCTTATCTGACATTCAATAGGAGGCATTCACCATCAAGTACACTGGCCCACAGAATAGTCCAAATGAACTTTTTACAAGACAGAATAATAATGCCTCCAGACCTTTAAACTCAGCACAAACCCACTAATTTCACAGTGTCACTTCACAGAATGAAGATAGTGCTGCAGGAAAAGCAATTCTAGTCCATTTGAATTGCCATCCTCTGGGGCTTCTTAAAACTATGACTAGTGACAACCAGAAAGGGGTTATACAAAAGTGCCAAGCACAGCGTTAGTCACATGGTTGGATTTCTTTTCTTGTATAAAACAGTAAACCGCTCTGAAACACAAGAGTGTATGGCTTGAGAACAGCCACAACACTGGAAGTAGAGAGCATGCAGAGGCCACCTAGCCAGAGAATTACATAGTCAGCAAACCAACAAAAGTGGTGCCAAACAAAGATGGCATCAACATACCAGACTTCGCAGCTCAGACTGCCAATCTAATGAATAATCTAATTTTTGAAATTTGATTTCTGTCAGCAGTATTTTCTTTGGCTCCCAATTTACATTTCCTTTTCTTCCTACCACTGAACTCACCATGCTGGCACTTATTTATCCCTTTTATTCTCCTTGAAATACTTGTTCTTCACCTTCACCTCATCATTTCATTTCCTTTGCTTTCTCTTTTCTTGAAACCAGGACAGCTTCTTCTGTATTCTGTTCAGGAATTAAAAACTAGTAAAGCCACAAGCTGCTAGCAGCCAGCCAGCTGTTCTCTTCCCCATTCTTTCCTTCTCCTAGCAGTTGAAAAAAATAATTTGAGACCATTCTTACCTAGAAAGTTCCTCAGACAACAAAGTATTTCTTAAACAGGTCTGTTACATCCTTAAAATAATCTTAAAATATTTGAGAACATTTTTAGACAGTTAAGGCCTGAGAGCACCTTTGAAAGGGACTGTGGAACTTAAATTCACTAACATCAAGTCACAGGACACTGGACTTCACAGGTGGAAAACAGAGGACTGGTATAGAAAACACGTTCAATATAATCCTCTTTTCTATGCATCTAAAACTAATTAACTACCCTGCACAATACATTTTGCTTCTATGCCAGAAGAAATTGAGACAGCTTATTGAGTAAATCAAAGAGCCACAGCCAACATCTAACCAAGTGTTACGAAAAATCATTCAGTGTCCAATACAAGACATCATGAAATACCAATAAGCAACTGATAGAAAAATTGCAGTAAGAGTGAAGAAAAAGTAATTCCTAATTTAGGATGGCCATTCTCCTGATCGATGCCTAAAACATTCAGTTTGCATAATAGCCCGATAAACAGGAAAAGAAAGAGATACTTTAAAATTTTCACTTAATTTACTCTTTTATGCCTGTGTTCTACACATAATTGGGAAAAATTATTTAAGTCAGCATGAGGAAATAAAGGCAGCTAGTGACTATGTAAAAGGAAGGAGTACAACTGTCATGGGTTCAGCAGTAGCAGTCATTTTCCTCCTTCTTAGTAGTTGGTGCAGCACTGTGTTTTTGACTTGTGGCC
>JAOEHY010016814.1:0-26513 GCA_025447955.1 Psilopsiagon aurifrons | reverse complement strand
GGTCTGGCCAAGGACTTTTGGAGCCTCATGCTCTGCCAGGGAGGAGGGGGAGCCGGGAGGAAGCAGACACAGGACACTTGACCCAACCTGACCAAAGAGGTATTCCATACCGTAGCACGTCATGCCCAGGATGCAGAAGCGGAGAGCAGAGACCCAGAAGGGTGGTGGGGGGTGCACTGGCTTGGTTGGGCTGGGTATACGTGATGAGCTGTTGTATTCTCTTCCCTTGTATTTCTCTTGTCATTATTATTACTAGAAGTAGCAGTAGTGGTTTGTGTTATACCTTAGTTATTAAAATGTTCTTATCTCAACCTGTGGGAGCATTCTTTTGATTCTTCTTCCCATTCCCCCCCCCCTCCCCCCCCTTTTTTGGAGTGGGGGGAAGAAGGAGGGGGAAGTGAGTGAACAAAACTGCATGGCTGATTTATGGCTTAAACCACGACATCAAGTAGACACCTTTTCAGCCTTGCTGTCTTTAACTGTTGTGTCTGTCCTTTTCTTTAGCTATACAGTTCAGTATACACAGTACTATGAAAAGTTACTGATCTGTTGCACTGGGGATTACATACTATTTAAAAATATTTCTAGCAATTCTCTAGCATTATATAGTTATGGATATTTAGCAATGACACCTACAGCCAAACTTGTCAATGGCCATTTACACAGGAAAGTACAATTTTTCACCTTGCTATCCTGTAACAGCCTTAGATGCTTTAACTCAATGACTTAAAATGGTCTCTCCATTTTCCTGAAATGTGAATGGCTGCCATACTGGGAACGCCACATCAACATATATCTCACTTTGATTTAAACTAAAAACCAAGGCTGTCATGGGAAAACACAGAAATTACATTAACACTCTGGAGTATTACAGCTCTTACAAAACAACAACTGGTAACAACTTGATACTGTATATAGAAAAGATTTTTGTGATTATCCAAACATAGCAAACATGGTATTTTACTGGTGCCCTGGTTTCAGCTGGGATAGAGTTAATTCTCTTCCTAGTAGCTGGTACAGTCTGGTTTTGGATTTAGTTTGAGAACAATGTTGATAATGCAGGGATGTTTCAGCTGTTGCTGAGCAGTGTTTACACTAAGTCAAGGATTTTTCAGCTTGTCACCTCACTCCACCAGTGACTAGGCTGGGGGTGCAAAAAAAGCTGGGAGGAGACCCAGCCAGGACAGCTGACCCCAAATGACCGAAGGGATATTCCATACCACATAGTGGCATGCTCAGTATACAATCTCAGGGAAAAGCCAGGCAGAGGCTGGGCATTGGTCAGCAGGGGATGAGCAATTGCATTGTGCATCACTTGTTTCTATATTCTAATTATTATTATTATTATTTTCCTTTCCTTTTTTGTCCTATTAAACTGACTTTATCTCAACTCACAGATTTTACTTTTTTCCCCCACTTCCTTCCCCCATCACTTGGGGTGTATAGGGGGCAGTGAGCAAGTGGCTGTGTGGTGTATAAACTGCCCACTGGGTTAAACCACAACAATTTGCAGAAGAGGTGCATGTACATGATTTATGCTCACTTGTCAAGAGAACTGGAAAATCCCATTAATGTAAGAATTCCCCTGGGCAAGTCACAATTCTGTGGAAAACCTGCTACTAGCTGTGAACAGATGTCTTTTGAAACCTGCTCTAAAATTAATGTAATGTAAAATACAGAATCAAAACTTCCTTAGCTAAATTTTGTTATTAGTGAAATTTCAACATAAAGACAGCTTAAAGACCACATTCCTGGTTTGACACTTCATTTTTCCTGAATGACATGCAGCTATTATACCTAGACAGTTAGAACTAAACCAGCTTTCTATACTTTAAAATTGGATCTCACAAGTCTGAAGTTATTTTTCATTGATTGGATGTTGTTCTACTTTCCAGATTTTAGCCATATAGTCTAGAACACCCTGAAACTGTTCTAGGTTACAAGACCTTTCATAGTTCCATATGTAACCAACAGATATCCAGAAAGGCAAAAAAGCTTCATGGCATTTACATATTAGGTGGTCAGTGTTCCTGCAGTCATCACAAAGCCTATGCATCATTGAAACCCCATACAAATTTTATCTTATAAGCATGAGACATACCTGACTGTCTTCGGACAGTACTTGTTTTCTCAATGCTAACCAATATTTATAGTACTTAAAGCTACTTAGGAAGACTCCAAGGGGACATACAGCATCCATAAATGGAGCTGTACAACTATAACTTCATTAAGTTGCAGTAAGTAAGATGGTAAGAAATTAAACGCAAAACCCCAGCTTAGCAAATGGCTACATCCCATGGGAACTAGTAGGAAGGTTAAAGAGTAAAGACTTATCTTCACGCATTCAAATAATATATTATTAATATTAAATTCATTGGTAACAGTACTGTTCAGTAACCATGAAAATGTTCAGCTTCTCAAGGCTATAAAAGGAACCTGTAGCAGAAATACAAACAGACCTCTCTCACAGATGCTTTGCTCTGTGTTCTTATAAATATAATTTAAACTATTATTATTTTCATTTCAGGTATCAGTAGTGTCTGGTGACAAAAATAAGAAAAATTCAATGCAGGAGTTAACTTACATTCCTCTTCCTTTGGATCAAGCTGTGTAACACTGACAGATAAACGATCTACACGTTCTTGTAAGGAGTTGACTCTAAATGAAAAACTGTGTGCTTCATTGAAAAGTTCACCAAAAATATCTTCAGCATATTTACCTGAAATAAACAAGTAAATAAAAAAATCAACCATACCTCAAGACAGCCAAATTAGTTTGCCCTGAAAGATTTTTATTTCAAGTAAGTTAATCAAAGACGCATCAGCATCACTTGTAACAACCTGTATTTACTGAGCCTATTAAGAATGCTTCAGAAAAGTGAAATTACTTTAAAGACGTAATTCACTAACACAAAGATTACTAAACTTTTAATACATTTACTACAAAATTAATGTACTTCAGATAATATATTCATATTATTCATTCTAATTAGACAACTCATGCAATATTCAGACATGCAAATTAATATTAAAATAAAGTGTAAAATTTCATGTATAGAACTACAAGCAAATGGCAGGTCTCTAAAATCTCCTTATTTCTCTTTAATAGGTGTGTTTTAAGACTACAGTTTGTTTTATCTATACCATTTTACCAGGTTTATAATTCATCTACCTCATTAATAAGCTCCAATTATAAATATCTGGCTCAAAAATCTTTCATATGTTGCATACAGCCACAAACATATTGCCAGGAATAATTTGCAGATACTTATGAACACTGACCCTCAAATGGGAAATACATTAAAAATACCCTGTTCTGTCTTAAGTGTTATATGAAAATGCCAACCATAATGTCTCTTACCTACGTCTGTTGGTAGCCTCCTTATTTAGTCTGAAATGTATTTTAACTAAATGCTTTACAAGCAAAGCAAGGTGTTTGCTTTTAGTACAACTTCCATCCAAAAGAATACTACATGTGAGTGCATACATCTATACAACATTTATGATCCAGTATTTGTTAACCTTGCTATCTCTGTGTGCATTCTACACCCATTCTACTTCATTTTTTAATGGATTACCAAAGACATGATTATAGGTGATAACACTAAACACAGTGCCACGAACTCAAATAAGTAAAAAAAAAAAAAAAAACAAAACAACCTGATTTACTGTATTGGCAAAACTTGATTAGTTGACCAGAAATGCACCAAAATTTGTCATTTTCAAAAGGCAAATCCTATTCCCTCCAGTATTACTAGTTGCTCTTCTTAGTCTATCACACTGGCACTTATTTTTACTAACAGAACACAAGCTTCTTTTTTCATTAAAACATGAGGATATATTATTATTTATTTTAAATGAAGGAATATATATTCACTTTATTCTTTTCACAAGTTTTTCTCTTGTCTCTAAGGGCGCTATCACAATTAACTCTTCAGTAAGAAAGGGATACAGGAATGCAGCTCCCCCTGGTGTCAGTCAATGCCCTTTTTTGCGACAGTCAAATAAATGTCAGGAAAGTAATTGTTCAAAAAAGGCTGTCAAAACACATTCACTTTCTTGAGGGAAGGAAGGACAGCACGTTGCTTCCAAGACATTTTAAAACAGAGCTGAAACCAGACTGGTAGCTAGTAGTTACTAGCTGAAAATAGAATGAAAATAATACTGCTCACTGCCTCCCTCATTTTTTTTTGAATTGAAACTACCGAAATGTGTATCATCCACTGATGTTCATTACCACTGCAGTCAGTATACAATAGATTATAAAATCTGAAAAAATGACCGACCTGTTTTACAGTTCTTCTCTTTCACCATTTGTTTCTCTTATTTTACCTCCTGATTTTTCCCCATTACATCTTAAACATTTGTCTAGCATTGGTTATCTATGGACAAATGAAAAATTTCTATCCAATACACTAATATGAAGGGATACCAAGGTAAAAGAAATGTTATTTTTGTCTTGCCCTGGGAACTGAGTATGTATCAGGTGAAGTCAACTACAGTCACCACATAAGGTTCTGAACTTCCAGTCTAATTAAAGTGTGGCAAAGAGATGTAAGATAATGTGTTGTACAAATTCCTAGAACCACACTAACACGCTGCAGGATCAGGGCGATGAATCAGCAGTATCCCCAAAACTCCTTAAATTCACTTGAACTACAGTATTCTTATGCTGTATCTGTTAACAAACCTTAAGGAAAGAGCATTTAAATTAATCATTTTACAACAACTGGATCAGCTATCACCAGATTTAGTTACAGGCTCTCAGACAAGGAGTGGAAGACAAGCCCTGATTCAGGACTTGTTGAAACAGCCATTTCTTTACCATCCTTTTGCATTTTTAAAGAAAAAAAATTCCAAACTCTTCAACTGCACCTAAGCCTGGAACAGCATCACAAGAACCGGTTATGGCATCAGCAGCCTTAGGAACCACAGTCTAAATATTAAGTATCTATCCAGATAAATAAATTGAGTACCTCAAGTGTTCAATACCATGAAACAGCATCATTCTGGGCCATTCAAGAGGATGACCAGTAATCTGAGGCCAATCCAAGATGCATCAAGCAGGACAATCAAAATGAGATAATCACTCAAAGTTACCAGTAGTATTAATCTTCATTAATTTAGCCTTGACTAATCTGTCAGACTGCTGGAGCTTGGGGTGTGAAAGGAACCTGACTAATGGGTATATGAACAAACTCTAATCTGACACATTTACGACTGGAATTAAATTATAAATATTATAAAATATTTATATATTAAATAATATTATTAAATGCAGTGCATATTAAGGTGCTATATCATTAATTTTAATAATATTATTTTAATGCTAAAATAGTAAATGTGTTGATATATTGAAATAAACCTCAAATGTTATTTCAGTTTAAAAATATAGGTTTGGAAATTGGATTAAGAAAATAGTGGAAATTGATAAAAATATCAGAAAGAATAAGCTTTCAGAATTCAGCCTGTTACCCACCTATATGCTATCATTCCTTGATTTCTACTATCTCCATCCCATTCACATACTAAACAGTATTTTTACCCAGTACAGTTTGTAAAAAAATAGAAGCATAGAACAATAGAAGCCATAAAACCTGTCTTGTGTCCTGCTGTACAATCCCTTCCCAATATACTTACACTACAAAAAATTACATTATTCACTACACAATAGTTCCTTCCTACACAATATAATGTGCATACTAGAAAATATTCTTTCAGGATAATTAGCCACCACATAAGCTACTAACAAGATATATATAACCAGTGCCCCTTTATAAAACAAAACAAGAAAGTTATTAAAAGTCATATTAATGTATTTTTCCTCCTCCATTAATTCTGACACATGATTTAACATATCCATTGCCTGCTGATTCAATTTCAGATCTTCACTACATCAATTTTATTTAATTTAGCAAAAATCAACGTATATCTCAGTTTCACTTGAAATTCAGGTTTGTTTCTCATCAGATCATTTCAATTGCTCATCTCAGTAGCTAGGAAATGGACTGAAAGCTAGGAGACTGAACTGTCCCCCACACTTGGAGGTAAGAACCTTGACAGATCCTTGAGAACTTCAGTGATTATGGCTGAGTGAGCTCTGAAGAACAAAGTACTAAATGCAGTTCAGTGATGCTCATTAGGAACCTAACATTAGGAAAGTGTAAGTGCAGTCCACAAGGACTGGACTTGAAGACTACAGGAACATCAGAGTACTGAAGAAGCAACTTGGTTCCTTTAGCCAACAAAACTGTATCAGGCATTTACCAGACAACCTTATCAGGCTATCATAAATATCAAATAAACTGTTAAAGGACATCTGTGGAGCAGGTCTGATGCTTCTTGCTGACAGCCAAGAAGAAAATGAGCCTTCAAAAGTCTCCAGTCCTGGAAGTCTGAGATTTCATTTCTTATCTCCCACTTGAGGACACCATCAAGTAAACTGGCCAAGATTATCCAGGTATTTAGAAATCTGTGGAAGAGATTGCTGAGAGCTGAACCTGATGCTGAAGTCACTGGTCCTAAAGATCATTTCCCAGGGAAGTCCTACTCTTCTTTTTTTAGTATCACCTGAATTCACTGTTCTACGTACCCAAGGAATTAATGACTTCTTTCTGCTAATTCATAGCTGTTTTCCATGGGAAATTACAGACCATTTGCTCATCCCCTCATTATCATACAAGATAAACATGAAAGAACATCACATTGACAATACTGCCACTGCTGGGTAGACAACATCAAGCAATTAGGCAGAAGTCTCTGAGAGGATAGGGGTGTGTGTGGAGTGTGTGTCTCTGAAAAGTTGAGTAAGCCATTAGTTTTCAAGTCCATCACTTCCCTTAGCCCATGTGCTTAAGAACACCTTCTCTAGTGTCCTCTGGCAATTATAGTAATAAGGAAGAAAAGAGTGATTAATGAATAACATCTACAGAGAATGCTCAATATGCTTGTGAAGACAGTGAAAAGGAGGATTCCCAGAGATTCTGCTGGCTCTGGAACACTGACTGAAGCTCTAGCTGCAGATCTGTAGAGATCTACCTCTGATCATGCAACAGATGTCCAGATGAGATGAAGAGAGCATGGTCTTTGAGCTGAAGAGGCCTGACTCTAAAGATCAGTTGTAGTCCAGACATGTTACTGCTGTATGTTTCTAGAGAAACATTTCCTGCTTATCGACTGTTAACACCTTGAGCCATAACAAACTGAAGGTTTTCCTGAGGTGAGAAAATGTCTCTCACAAGATAAGCTCTGTTTAAAACCCTCTAGGGGTTGGCATGGCAAACAAAACAAAAAAAAAGGAAGTTAAAAGCATCTATGAGGAGAAATTATCTTGAAAGTTTAGAGTTTGACTCCTGTAAACTAACAAATAGGGGAGAGGAAAAGAAATAACTAGGAGAAATTGGTGAAAATAGGAAATAGTGTAAAGAAAAGACAAAGAGGGGAAGGCCTACTGAAGGTTCAATATAAACTGAAAGTTGTTTTCAGTAACATAAAAGGCACCTCTAGCTTTGCAGAGTTATGCAGCATTCTCCATACAGAGTTAGAAGAAAAAAAGGGAAATGACATCTTGCTATGACTGAATAAAAGTTCTGGTCTGAATGCCTGCAATATAAATATTCATTGAAGGAACATACTCAAAAGAATAAATGTTCTCCTCCCCAGATGGAGGTGCCAGAGATCAGGGCCAAGAACAAACCCCACCAGTTACATTTTTTATGTGGCATCGAGATTCTATGTACAGGGAACTGATGAATAGAAGTATACACAAGATTAATCAATAGCTATGAGTAAAATGAGGAGGTTGCATGCACAAGAACTATTTACTCATCTTCTAACAATGGCACAACTGCACAGTACTATCAGTTGTGTTTCACGTATGCTGAAATGGTGTAGCCTGACATACACCAACAGATGCCAACTCAGGCAGCATTGGTGTACTAATTATCTGCAATCTTGCTGAAAAAAAATAGGTAAGCAATATTGCTTCTCCAAAGCAGACACACTCAGCAAGCAAGAAATATAGGGAAGAATAGCAAAGATGCTAAAACAGCTGTTGCTGCTGTCCAGAGAGTTTCTGTTGCCACAGTGCTAAAAAAAGCTGTCAAAAGACAGAGCCTTTTATGAAGGTAGAGAAGACTGGGAATAGACAGGGGAAAAAAAAATTACTTACTGGCAATACTGTAAGTTGTATCAAGACAGAGTGATGCGTTTTCATGCTCCAGGGAGAAAGGCAAGGACTACCACTCAAAGTGGAAATACGTATTTTGGTCTTTCATCTCTACTTCTTTTAAAGGTCAAAAAAAATTCTCAAACTGAAAAACTAAAAGCAACACATCAAATAAACTATGAAAAGATTGAGAATTTGTATGGAGACACATAGCATACTGACATACGTAACACTACTGCTGACATACGGATGTAAAGCTCTTTTCATTTTATATTAAAACATAGGAAAACAGAATTCCTGCCATTTAATAGGTATTGTTTCTGCATGCCTATCCTACTTACACATAGTATCCAAGATCATAGAAACATATCCCAGCTCAGACTGAAAAGGCCTCCAGAAGCCAAGTAGTCCAACACCCTGCTCAAAGTAGGTCCAATTAGATCTAGTTGTTCAACCAATCCAGTTGAGTCATTAATAACTCCAAGAATGGAAATCTATCGACTTACATGAAAAACTCTACACTTAGCTTTACTGAATGATGTTTTTCAAGATCATTTAAAGTACTTGACACTCTAATTCCATCATAGCACACTTTGTCCATATCATATCAGAAGAAAGGTTAAGAATGGTTGGCCTTGAGAGTCATGTCAGGAGATTAATCCTCTATTTGAGGGCCAGTAACTGAAAAATTTTAGAGGCAGAAATGACTATGTGCTAATTAGGTCAAAGACCATTCACTTCAATTTGCGTAACTTTACCATCAAAAGCAAAAGCAGCTTTAAAGAAAATGAAGCCCTACCAGAACACTCAGCTGCTGCTCTCAAAGCCCGAAATTTAAATGCTGGTTCTCAAACATACACACAAACAAAAAGGGAGGCCTGCAGAGAAGTTGGTTGCCAGGTGACTGCTATGAAATCCTGCATGGTGGCTGTGACTCACAGGCAACTACTAAAATTTATTTGCATGTCAGCAGCCCTTGCTAACACATGTAACACGCTGGTAACAGTGGCATATGACTTCAGATTAGTTATTTGTGCTTAAGAACGTGAGAGACAGAATTCCAATGGCAGAACTCCCAAATCTTTTTGAATTTGTATTGTTGCTAGCACAAACAAGCAGAAAAGCTAAAAGAATTCTGGAACAAAATGGTTTCACAAATAGTCATGCCTTTGTAACATGATGCCTGGTTTTTTAAATTTGGAAAACATGCAGAGTATAAAACAGGAACTTGCTTCAGTTCATATAAATACTGCCTGCAGAAAATCTATGAACACCATGATGCTATATGGAGGGAAGAACAGAAGACTGAAATAACAGGTCCTGCTCAGCAGTGTTCAACTTACTTGTAAAAAAATAAGAAAGACCTAATTCCAGGCTTGCTGTTACAGAGTAAATGACTGCATTTTCCCTTTTCTTTTGCCACCCTTGTCATTTCCAACGTCACATACCTTTTTGACCACTAGTGAGTCACAAGTTCATGACAGAAACTCTTCTCAAGTGAAAACAGCTCATTTATGCCTCATCCCCCTGCAAGCACGCTTCACATAGAACCACATTCCTTTTACAAAAATGAGTTTACATAATTACAGTTACATTCCCTTGAAAGTATCGCTCTAACTGTGCTATGCATTCAGCAAGCCGGATAACAAATAGGGGAACATTCAATGGTTAATTCTTCAGTATTTTTTTCTCCTTTAATTGAATTCTTTCTGTTCTGGTACTGCTTCACTCTGACCTCCTCCTGAGCAGCTGTATATAAAGTATCAGCCATAGGCTTTGCATACCAAGAAAACATAGCAAAGGCAGCCAAATTTCGACAGGTTAAGTACTGACACTGTGTCACCGAGCTAGACGTTGGTATTCTTTAAAATTGAAAAAACGAGTGATTTGTTTGTTGGGTTTTTTTAAGGTCAAATAAAACTGGGTTGTTTTCCTTTAAGTTGCTGTAACTTAACAGAAAAACAACCCAGAAACCAGCCCTTTCAGAAACACTCCTTTAGAGTTCTAGAGCTTGAGAAATATTCACTCCTCTCAAATGCACCAACAGAAAAAAAGAAAATGTTGACAGAAGGAGGAAGAAAAATATTCAGCTGTTTGAAAAACTATGCAATAATTACATTTCTGGCTTTATTATTTTAAAAGGCAACTACTTTATTTTCAGAATGACCAGAACATTACCAAGGGTTTAAGTTAAGAGAATTAAGCCCCCAGTGACATATGCCTCATTATGCCATATTCCCTAACCAAGAATTGCTCTAAGGCTAACAATTACTGACTGACTTCATTAACTACTATGTATCTTTTTCTGTCATGTTTCACTGGTAACAGAAATAAGGTGATGCTCAAAAAATTCCTAGCTTTCTACCACACAAGTCCATGCTAGTCACCAGCCACAAAAGAAGTACATTCAAGGCTCAGCCACAATTCTCGGCTGGAGATTGCAATAGGTGCTCCTACTTCAACCACAAAAACTGTGACAGTAAAGTATATTCATTCTAAACACAGCTATTAGGGCAACATACTTACTTAGGCTACTCAGTTGTCTAATTATATTCGCCAAGGAGATATTGGTGACACATTCCAATTCATTCTTGATACCTCGGGGCAGAGCTGTGTGGCACAGGTGCCTAGGGTCTATGTTCCTTTTTACCAGTGGCATTCTGAAATGTATCAGAGGACCAGCAAACCTGAAAAAAAAGGAGACAATGCACAGTTATAAGTTTAATTATGGTTTAAATTCAGATTATGGCTAAACTGACTAAACCTAACAAGGTAAAAATACCTCCATAGCACTGATGGAATTCATTGCTCTCTAAGTACTTAAATCTTTTCTTCCTTGCTCAGTGAAAGACTATTTCATTCTCCCTCTTTAAACCTTTGCCTGACTCAGAAGCCAGTGAAGTGACAATTTTTTATAGTTCATGATTTTTTTCATTTTCCCTCTTGAAAAAAAGGACAGGAAAATCTTTGCAGTACAAAACTATGAAAGAATTACTTTCTTCTTGCTGGACTACTCCCTTGTTCAGGGCAGGAAAAATCCAACAACAATTTCTCTTTATTATGAGGTCAAAGGCAAACCAGTTGTCTATTCCACCTGAAATGTAGATATGACCTAATTATTATGCAATGTCATGTTACTAGCAGGAGTTACCCTTCTAGTCTAAACATCACTTCTAAATCATACCTAAGGAAGATGTTTCCCTTTCACCTATACCGCTACTGGACATAAATTCAGCTAAGAACACATCTTCCAGATATGAAAGTCTTCTCAGAAAACATGTGGTGCAAAGTCCTCCATGACTCAGGAATTCTACCTCTCCACACCTTTCCAAATGAACATGTTAAATTAATCAAGAGTCTTCACTTGTTCTACAGACAGCTTAAGAATCATCTCTGTGAGTACCAGGCTTGCAATTTTCTGCTCCCATGGCACTGACTGCCCCTGGAGTTTCCCAGGAGGGAAGTTATGCCTCTCATCTTATTAGTGTTGCTTATTAAGATCTGTTCATTAAAACTTTTCTTCATGAAGAAAGGATTCCCTAAAATTCTGTAATTTTTCCATCATCTGTCAGGTAAAACACTGAATGACCAATCTTAAACTCCCATTTGATACACAGACACAAGTTTTCCACAATGCAATCCGCAGTCCTAGTCACTCCACCAGTCAGCCTGCCACGGCTTCATCTGTCCTCTGCTTAGATGCTTTACCTCAAAATGTTCCCAGCATGCAGCTAGGGCTTTGTGCTTTGCCACAGAATGCATCTTCCCTATAGTTTATAAAGACATATGAAGCCGCTGTTACCCTTGATTGAAATGGAGAGATTTTTTTTGATTAGAGTTAACAGAAGGCCATGGTGGTAGGGCTGAAATTTTGCTGACCTAGAATAGCATAGGGAATTAGAAGAGTCAAAGAAGACTGTAATGGAGTACTTTACTCCTTCAGGCTGCTTAGATTTCTCCTTGCCACTTTTCTTGAGAGTATAGTCTTTCACTGAAGCCAGGGCTCATAGCATTGAGACCCAGGCAGGATCCTTAAGTCTACCTGAGAAACACCTCTGCATTGCCAGAACCTGATTAGACTTTATTTGCTGCATTTTAACACCAGGTCTATTGCCCTTATTTTCTTGAGAGAACAACCAAACGTATTTTATGCATTTGAGGGATAAAACCAATGAAAATAATTCTTCTCATCAGTGTCTTAAGGGAAGGATTATGCAATTCTTCCAATCTTGTAATTTAGTTCCTCAATAGTGACAGCAAAAATTATGGAAGTGGGCATGGCACAAGGGTAAACTACAAGAACACAGAATTTTATTTTCATTTTCTAGGAATATTCCAAATCTTTCTAGTCCCTAAACACCTACTTACAAGCTTGCAATATACAAGCTAAATTAAACAAAAAAGAGCAAATCTGAACGTTGCCTCAGATAGAAGCAATGACAAAGTGTTTACGATTAAACTGTGACTTTAATCCTGCTGGCATAAGACACAAATGTAGCATGAAGGAAGGGACATCAAACTGGGCTCACCAGCAGAGCTTCTGCTGTCTTAGGAGGCACGAACCCTCTTCCCCCAGTGACGAGCCCCTAAAGAAACCCTCGACTACAGGCTCGTTGTTATGGCTCCCCAACAGAAAATAAAGGAACCATTCTGTCACTGTCAAGGAAGCACAACAAATGATACGTGAGCAATGTTCTACAGAAGCAATTAAATATTAATTCCAGAGTTAAGCCCTTTCTTGATTACTGCTTTAATGATACTGTTGTATAAACAGCACAGGAGGCAAGACTTTTTAAAAGAGGTCCAAACAAGCATGCAAAGAAAGATTTTCACAGAAAATACAGATCTGGAGTATAAAGGTAAAAACAACTCTGTAAATAGCAAGCAAAAAAGCAGTTGATGGCTAGTGCACTTTTTCTTCTGTTTTATCGTACATAAGCAAGATGTAAGTGATGATATTGCTCTCTTTGATTTTACACCATTCATGAAAAAAAAAACCTTGCCCAATTTATAGCACATATAGATCATAAAATTTCAGATGCTCAAGTGCCAGATTCTTTAAACAACTGCGTGTAATAGTAATAAAAAAAATTAAAGTAAGTAATTCCAGCCAACTGCTAGCTAGGTTTTAAATAACAGTGTCTGAGCGTGTATCGCCCTTTACTGGCCTGGCTTGTCTCTAGGATGCAACACTTAACAAAATAGCTGAAAAGATGCAGTACTGGCCCAAACATTTTCTCCAACAGACATAAAAAGATGCTGCACAAGCAGAGATTAAGCCAGTACTCCCTGACCTAAAAATGTATGACTCTGAACCTGAATAAAAGTCCATTTACGACAACTGAAAATTTTCTTCTTTGCCTTCTCTCAAATCTGCAGAAAATCTACCCTTTGACTTGTTTTTCCCTTCCTGAACCCCCACAAATACCATTTTCTAGTATCTGCATAACACAGTTGTGGCTGTCCCACCCAAAGATATACTGTAACAAGAAAAGGTAGAAGAGGGAACAGTAACAATGACAAAATATATAGCTTTTAAGACAAGAATAAATTTGCAAGGGAAACACATAACAGAAGATACAGCTTAACACCTTCCAAATTATGCATCATGTTTGAAAACTATGCAAAGCCTGAACAAAGAATATTTTCCTGTCTCCCACAGAAACAAGAACAAGGAGGCAATAAAGGAAAACATCACTCAAACATGCTTAAAACAAAAGGTATTTCACACAACGTTTGATAAATTGTGGAACTCATTGCCACAGGATATAGTATACAGCAAAGTACCTGCCAGTAATTTGTCCACTACACACCACATACTCTTTGCAGTTTGTTGCAACCACTAGAAGGTCTTGATAATTCCTTCCCAGTTTTATTTAGCTATCCCAGCATGGGGAGCAACAGGTGTGTAACAGCAAACAGAACTTTACTGTAATCAAAAATGTCTCCTCCTATAAAATATGTCTTTCCTAACACACCTCTTGTCCAGAAAGCTGAAAAATCCTGAAATCACTATATTTATTATGCAGCTTTCAAGCTGTGAAAGAGAAAAAAACAAACAAAGGCAATGATAAAAATCTAGTACATCCCTAAGGTGAAAAGCAAATTAAAACGCCAACATACATCCCCACTCCCCACTTCCACACCATGCATTACCCAAGTCACTTGGGCAGCAAAGGAAAAACTCATTCCGGTATCATAAAATCCTGTTACCATGTTGCTCCCAAGTAATCCTCTGAAACTGTTCATAACCCCAACCAGGCAGAAGACAGAAGCAGCTTGTCTGTGCATAAGAAGATCTCCTATGCTGAAAGGTTAGGTGACACCTCTTCAGAGGCTTACAGTCCTCCTCCTCCTCCTGTGGCACAGGTCTCAGAGCTCTCCCTCCCAACAGCCCCACTGCTCCCCAGCTCAAAGCTCAGGGAAGGAAAGGCAATCCTCAAATGCAAGCATCTCCTCTTCCCCACTGTGCCATACAGATCTCTGAGGCAATTTCTGAGAAGTGGCACTAGTTTACACTCTAGTTAACTGAAAGTGCTGTACTTAGTCTTAATCTTGATCTTAAACTGAAACTCCTATTTACAAAGAGATGCCACTCTTCTTTGCAGAACCATCAGTGAGAACTCTTCCCCCTCATTTCCTATGCATCCTTTGAAGCACTCCAAACTCACTTGAGAAGCCAACTCCCATCTTCTTTACAAACCTCTCTGATACTTCAGTTGCACAATGGCTGGCGTAACCCCATACATATGCTGAAAGTATGAGTACAGAATATGAATGTGTGTACATAATGACTGTCTAATGTTCCTGTTAACCTGCCATGCTTTGATACATGAGGGTTTAGGAATTAGGTAAAATGCTCCAGTTACTTTTTCAATTAATTCCTATTGCTTAAAAAAACTGCAAAACAATGGCACCAATGAAAGTTAATTAATATCTTTCTAGACGAACAACGTTATTGAGATTTGACTACACTTCTTTTCAAAAGGCAAGTTGTTTAGTTGCTGCACAGCCCTCCAACTACTAGAGGCCTTATCAGTGACACTCTTCTATCTTTGTACTTACCAAACACTGCTAGCAGCAGTTCAGAAACCTGCTCTTGGGGTAACCCTGTGGCTACAACCAAGACAGTTCTACCCTGCTGCTGGTACCAAGAGAAGGCCCTCCGTAAGAAACAGCTATCATTTTCCCTTCAACACACTCCTGTAGAAGTATTTCAGAATTGCAAGACCTGTGGAGAAATGTTACATCACTACAGGCTTGTGGAAAGTTTGAAATGTCAGTTGTCACAGTAATGATTCAGGATTTCTAGCAAGTACAGTAAGACAAGCAGGAATGAAAGCACAACATTAAGGTGGGAAAAACTAACTAACCTGCACAACAGGTTAACTGATAATTAAATTATAATCCAGTTTTACTTTCAGAAGATCAATGACCCTTCACGATTACACATCATTTTTAATGAAAGTGTACTTCTGATTAGGTTACATTTCGTCCTCAGTAAACTTGACATTTTCTTAGCATTAATGAAAGACTGTAATTTTTATACAATATACCAATAATGCAGCATTGAATGCCCTTGCTTTCATGGAATTAAATTTAATTCAAGCAATTTCTACAGCATATCTTTACCCCTTAACATTACCATACTTCTTGTAATTTTCCTTAAACAATGTGCCACAGCAATGCCTTTCATGTGCCTCATTTAATTGATCACATTCTATCTGCTAGCAGAACAGACCACAGTTTGAAATGCAACAATCAATTTAACACTTTCCCCACCCACCCTTAGAAACAGAAATAGAATATACAATAGCCTTTATATTTGCTTGAATAATCATGTATCTACACTATACAGACTTTGGGACAGAACAAAAGTAGCTAATGAAAATCCTCAAAAGTGTTAGTGAATTTGGTAAAATCAGAATTGTATCAGTTAACAAAACAAAGCCCATTCTCTTGTCAATTTTTCTTCAATTATACTAAAAGACATGATGTTATACCAGCTGCAGAAAATCCAAAGATAAAGATCTTCTAATACACACCACTACTATGAAAAGGCAAATGTGCAAAGATTTCATGCAGTTTGTTCCTCTACAGCTCTTGCTGCAAGATCAAAGTCCAAGCAAAAGCTTTAGGAAAAACAGACACCAACAACATGGTGTCCTTTGAGAAAGTAGGCCACTACCACCTACTGCTGAGTCAACATAACAATTTTAAAACTCCAAAGGCAATTAACATCCCTTAAAGGACACATCTTGGAAATGAGAAGATGACAACTGACATCTTAAACTGACAATTCAACAGAAATGTGTTAAAATTACAGATTTCCAATCCTGTTATGAACCATGCCACAGAATGGAAGATCTGCTCCTCGGAACACCCCCCTCAAACCTCAGACTTCTGCAATTCGCTCTCAAAAATTTTTCTAATTGCAGGTGACTAGGAAAAGATGACCTTAGGGTAACTGTGAAGCAGTATCAGAGGAAATGAATGCAAGATCTATTACTAGGAAGTAATGTCAATGAGTGTAAAATGAATTGTTTACATCTTGAGGCCTCCTGCACTAAATTGTCTATTCAGAAAAGTGCTGCACATTTGGTCAAAGTAGGGAGCAATACCTATATAGAGTATGTAAGAAAAATTGTAATTATTTTTTCTATTAAACCTCAGAGTCATTAATAAAGACTATTTTATTTGTAGCCACAAATATAAAAAATACTGTTCCTCAACTAATACCAATAACAGTCTCTCAAATGTTGTCTAAATCTTTTGGAGTTGAACTGAAGATGAACTGCATGGATGGATGAAGATGTCAACGGGCCACTGAAGTCTCTGTCTCAGTAACACTGTATAGGTAAGTATTTGATTTGCAAGATAATGAACAGATTCGTCTTGAGTTCAGTAAAAAAATAACTCATAAAATGCATTTGTAATTTTTATTCGGTATTTAACATTGACTGACTTCTGTACTGTTTTAATTGTCTGTGACAATTACTGTTTTCTCCCTATAGAACAACATGTAATCATCTTAGTACATCTGTCATGTACCAGAAAACAGACAATGAAGTCCAAAAATAGGCAGGACTGGAGTTACATTCAATCTCTAAGACATAATTACAGACAATGCAAAAAAATTACTTTCAGCTACTACCATGAGCCAATTTTCTCCCAGATGTGTATCATAAGACCACAATCTCTCCCACATGCATGCACACCTGCACACACACAGCTACACTTTTCTTTAAAGCACACAGAATAAACGTTTGAAAATTATGGGTTTGATTATGGACACAAACATTTACTTCCCTGCCAAAATGTCCAGGCTTCACCTTTATTCCACTAAACAAATGAAAAAAGGGCAATAATTTTTTACACTCAAAAAAAAAAAAAATGTATGCTTTCAGCCCTATATTGGTTGTGACTATCATGAAACAGTACAGTAAAAATTAAGGCAATTTTGGCAACTTATGGGTGGGAAAAAATTAAGTGATTAATTAGTTGTGTGCTGAATTTTAAGAGCTTTATCTGTGATAAATTAGCTTTTCCTAAAAACAGTTATTGTCACTGAGATGACTCCGGTCATGGCAGCAACAACAGAATTCTCAGTATGGGTAACACTGCAAATATGACCCCCTAGTATCAGCGCAGCAAGTACAACTTCATTAACAGAAATAGCAGCTGACACACCAATTCATAACAACAGGGGCTACATCAAGTTTTAGAGGAGGCAACAGCATATTTTCAGTAAGTGAAACACTGCAATCTGGGCTGAGTCAATGAAATACGTGTAACAACGTACAGCATCATAGCAACTACTTTCTACTGAGTCAAGCCCTCGGGGCTTCCATGCCACTTACAGTTCTGTTGAGAAGACCTTCGAAAGTCAGGCTCTGCCTACAGCCCGCTGTGTAGCTTTGGGCTTCCTTACACACTTGACTAAAATTCCTCCCACCTGTGTCTTGTCTGTGCTATTCCTGGTCCCTCTTGTCCCAGTATACAAGTGATAGAGCTGTCACCATCATTTATGCACTGATCTCCTCCCCTCAAACCCTAATGAAAGATTTTTCTGTGATCACATGTACTGAGCAAAAATCTATGATTTTGAATACAAGGAAAGAATATCCAACTCAATATTGGTTTCTTTTCCCCAGTACAACTGCAAAATACAACAGGGTTAAATAAACAGCATGTGGCTTTTGCAAATTTTGTCCCTTTAACAAAAGCAGAATTCCTATTAGTGAAGTAGAATTCAAACCGTAACAATTTAGAGAACAGCAGCTTACAAACACAGGCTTCTTAAGACAGTTTCTACAAGGCTAAGCTCGGGTTGATTTCACATAACCAAAGCTTTTTGCTTTGTTTTCACCTCTGATTATCTGGAATACACACAAGAACCACTGATGTGTCTATTTGTTAAGCACTGATTCTTTCAACTATGTTGCTTTCTTCATTTCTACACCCTGCCAACAGCTTCTATCTTACTATGGCGTCTTTTAAATACAAGTTGTTCGTATCAACTTTTACAAATCTATTGTAAAAGCAAATTAAAAAATCCAGCCACCATAACTGCAGTTACTTGACATGTCTTGCTAATAACTGTAAATACATTTCATCTCAATAGCGAAACTATTAAAATCAAATCGCTCTTGCAAAAATCTCACCTTCAGAACTACATCCCATGAACAGTAGGGCTGCTGGAGGCAAAAAGGCACTAAGCCAGTTGCATTTCTGGCTCACAGACAGAATTCAATAGGTGAAGTCAGATGTAACAGTTTTGCGTGTGTACAGCAAGAAACATTCAGACTGACAAATTTTCTTCACATTAAGTATTTTAAGCAAAAAATGGAAATTAAAAAATATAGTGAAGTTTTTTTGATATTACAACTAACTCACAAAATACATAACGTACAAAACACAAATCACATGAAGAATAAAATTTCTGGTTAAAACCAAATTCCCTAAGTATATACATACAAACATAGCAACACTAAAGATTCACAGATGTTAGATTATAATGAATCACTATTTGGTAGGGTTTTTTCCCTTACAATTCTTCTCACTACCATTTAACTACAACTTTTTTACATATATGATGATCTAATGCCTTCATTACCTGCGATACTTTTAAGTTCAGGAAACAGTAAACAACCAGAAACTGAATAGAATATAATTGCATTCTTCAAATCCAAAGGCAAATCTTAAAGGCACAAAATACTAATCACCAATTCTTTTCCTTCCAATACTAAAATAACAGTATTAAACTACACTGAAGACTTATGAAAGCAATCATGTGAATTCACAGAAAAGAGGAGAATCATAGTCCCCAAACAGGCTCAAGCTCTAATGGTATCTTACAATGAAAATAATAAAAATTAATGAAATTCGCCACATGTCTATATATTACTGGAGAAATATTTAAGTCATATTGAACCACACTGCACTTTACTGTTAGGATATTAAGTAAGAAAAAAAATAGTTACTCCTTGCACTTGTATTTCTACTAAGCTTTCTGAATAAGTTAATTCTAAAAATATAAACCATGTACAATGTATTTGGATTATATACATGCACACACACATATGGCTTCCTCAAAATCTTTTGAAATATTACATCTAAGATTTGAAAAAAGAACTGCAAGATTTCTTACAAGCATCACTAAGTATTATTCAGATGACTCTGAACTCATTAGTTTTCGCCTACTGAGCTCCCGTCAGGTCATTTGATTAAAGGCAATTTTGGAAGTATCCTGGGTTCTAATGTAGGTACAGCCAAGAATGCTCAAATTAATTTTTGATTACAAGTTTTCCTCTGTTCCCCAAAGGCAAAAAATGTATTAATGTATAACATACTATGTGATTTGAAACTGCTTTTTGAGACCGAAGTTTTATCTGATGATATTTTTTCTCTCTGCATTAATCTAGTCTTCCTGTTAACAGTTTCTATGTACGGTGTAAAATACAAAAGCCCTACGATGGATTGCAACAAAAGCTCTTTATTATAGTCTTGACAGAGACAGATAACTAATCCAGTGTTTATTTAAAATCAGAACCTTAGTACCAGAACTAAGGGTACAGCTTTTGTGGCTTTGTCTACCTATCATAACATAGCTTTGAAAATTTCCTACATTTTTTCTTGAAAATATGTATTCTGTACCTTAAGTTACCTTTCTAACATACTCCTTTACCAGTTCAGGATAAGACCTATTAGATGCACACATCAATTTTCTAACTTAAACTTAGAAAATTTGCCAAAAGCATGTAAAATGAATGCCAGTATGCTTTTACCACATAGATAGGACAACCTGCTTTTGAATGGACAGTATTTTGTGGCAGTAATTTATAAATATTTAAAGGAAAGGTACCTGAACTTCCCAGCTACTAAGAAAAGTAACCTGGTAGATACTAGGAAGATAAGGAGTTCCAGCCTGGCTATGGCGCTGAACTGCTAGGTCCCCACCAGTGGTGCATTGTCAATTTCCAAAACTCCCCCAGGGCTGTGGCACTACTAATCACAGCCAACACCTCCCACGCTGGACCACTTTGAAACAGGCTGGCTCTAGCACAAAGGCATTAAAATTCAACACACAGTGCCCTGCCTTAACAACAGAGCTGTCCTTACAAAGGGAAGGCAGAAGCACTCACCCCCAGTGACCAAGCCTGCCCTTCTTCCCCAGACACAAGTGGAGAACCCCCTGAAGGCAGAGCGATTCACAAATAATTATTCCTTTGGCACCAAGCTACAACTGGTAAATATTAAATTACAATGTACCAAAAATGAAGAAACAAGTGGCTTTGCTTGGGTGAAGAAAGGAAAGAAAGGGAATAGATAGTCTGGGCCTTTCATTGCGCTGAATCTGAGAGGGGAATTGGATACTAATGAAATAATAAATAATGTCAGGAATCCACAGTAATAATGAGACCAATGTACAGAGGGCTGTCACTAAGAAGCCTCTTACAATGCATGAGCTACTTACGCAGTTCCCATATATAAATCCACTAGTGATACACACTATACTAACTAGTTCTCACTAACTAAACAAACAGGTGTCAACAATGACTATCAGAAGCTTTTTGTGCCTCAAAACATTACTGGAGATTTGAAGAAGTGATGGTAAGCATTGCAAGAGCCAGAGGTAAGCCATGTATTTTAAAACTAAATTTTCACTGCAATTTATGCTATGATACCGAACACATAAATGCATTTTATGCTAAGATACCAGAACCACAAATGACAGATTTGGTTTCCTTTTCAGTTTTAAAGAAAGAATTAAGATGTATCAACTACCAAGTAAGACATACAGATGTGTAATAATCACCTTATTATTAGTAGCTGAGCTTCTTTGCAGATGACTTTCCCCCCTTGTGAAGACTAGAATTCCTCAGAAGAGGATTTGTTGCAAGAATGTGAATCTGCACGAACAGCATTTTGCCCTGTCTACTGTTGTTTATGCTACTTAACATGTTTGAACAGTCATGCTGTGGGGAAAAATGTATTAACATTCAGAGAATTAGTTTACTTTTGAACAGAAATGTTATTAAATATTCAACAGTCCAGAAACACTGTTGATTTATACTGTTGAAGGCTAGAAACTGATCATTTCATCCTTCACTTGGTATAATGCCAAAACTCCCCACTTTAGTGAATGTAACATTTAACAAGTAAAGACTAGAGGACTCAGATCGGCCTGCCCCTACCCAGTGCAGTGCCGTTTGGGACAATAAATTTTCCAGTATTTTTCCCATTCTTTTTCATAATTTTAGTTTAGTGGCTTCCAGCTATTTCTTGGGTAAACTCTTCTATGACCACTGTATCTCATACGCAGGAAAATGTGTCAATTCTCCCTCTTTCCCTCTCAGTTTTGTTTGCCTGTACTTTCAGATTACACAGATTAGTTCTCATTTCTTGATGTTTGTAACCTTCAGGTATGTATAGTTGTACTCTGCTTTGCCAACATTCTAGCAAGTTATAATTCTGTTCTTATTTAGCACAAAAAAAAAAAAAAAGTTAAGTATCACTAATTCCAGTGATGTTTATTATCCCTATTCAAATATCACCTATTTATCAGCATTATCCTAATAATGTGGCATCCAAAATTGAAAACAGCATTCTGAATGTATTTGGGTTACATGAGCATACCAAAGCAAGTCTAAACACAGGATAGTGTTTCGCCAGCAATGTACGATTGCATCCCAGAAAGGCAGCCATATACTGGGCTGCATCAAAAGGAGCAGGGCCAGGAGGTTGAGAGAGGTGACTTTCCTGCCCTGCTCTCGTGAGTGAGACCCTGCCCAGAGTACTGCATCTAGCTCTGTGCCCCCAATACAAGGGAGATGTGGACCTGCTTGAGAGAGTCCAGAGGAGGCTGTGAAGATGATCGGGGGGCTGGAGCACAACTCCTATGAAGACAGGATGAAGAGTTGGGCTTTTTCAGCCTGGAGAAGAGAAGGCTCCAGGGAGAACTTACTATGGCCTCTCAGTATGTGAAGGGGCTTGTAAGAAAGATGGAGAGGGACTTTTTACCAGCGCCTACAGTGACAGGAGAAGGTGCAATGATTTTAAATTGTATTAACATAATTTGTATGATTCCCAAACAATAAAAAACTTACACAGAATCAACAAAACCACTCATGCCAATATTTATTGAGGAGAAATATGACACTATTTGCCCTTCTGTAATGCCACTCTGATTAAAGATAAATAATACTCAATCCTTTGGCCTCTAAAAGAATCAGTATTCATTTTTCAAATTTATATAACAAGTAGGTATTACTTGCATGAAAGTTTTTAAACCTGTTATATTTTAATAAACTAATTTAATATTTCATCAGTTTTGCAAGCCATAAACACTTTAAAATATATCAGAAGGAAAAACTTACTTTCCAGACAAAATTAATTTCCTCATAATTTCACAAGCAGAATTTAAAGACCTCATATTTACGTATGTATTTTTGCCTAAATTTAAATACTGAAATTAATGCTAGCTAGTATTTACTTTCACTATTGATGTCTGAATTTGAGAAATATTCTTGCCAGGAAAGGAATAAATACTGCAGAGAAAACTCATTTTTTTGTGAACACTGGAATTAATTAAAGCTGGTCCTCTCAAGGCTTTTCTGTCATGGTTGATTGCAAGCTTTAACTAAAGCTGTTCCTATAATTGGGATATCCGTATGATGCCTTTCCTCTCTGGTTTCCTGTATCTATTTACATGTAAACTAGCACTATCACCTTTCCCTTGCCCATAACATTTGCAAAGACATACGTTTTGTAATATGTGCTGGAGTTTAATGAACTTTTAGTACTTGTTCCCCTATGAAATTTGTCTAAAATTAGACAGCAGTTTAGAAATTACTGGGATGACTGCATTCACCTCCTTTTCTTGCTCCCAGGTGTGGAAACTTGATTTTTAAAATAAGTTGGTTTTATGCTATGCTTCAAACAACAATTAGGTCGAGTTACTAGCTGAAACAACCGGAGACACAAATATGAAACAAGAACATATTGAAATTCACACGTTCTTGCACTTTCTGATTTGGGCTTGGAAATACAGTATCCATAGAAATGTAAACTACATTTACTAAACTGGAGTTTCAATCAGAGACATATTAGTCACATTTGGAAGCTTTGCAAGGGAACTTATCTTCACAGGGTCAGAAAGCTGTTTTCAGTTCAGTCTTACACCAGATTTCTTAACTATGATACTGTAAAGGTACACCCTACAAGGCTTACAGCATCAACATTATTAAATCACTATGACCAAAAAACCTGCATGCACATATGCAGCAGGGAAAATAAGGTGTTCTCAGCCTGCAGGGAAAATATTCATGATCCTCAAGACATGTAAAAATCATAGTATCTTCTGTGATAAGGGAATCACAGTAAACACAGATCTCTGCTGGCTCCTTTAAGTGAGTTCAGGGACTACAGGCATAAAAAGAGGGCGAATCTGTTTATTGTCTAAAATACAGCAAAAAGATTACCCAGCCAGCCAAGAGGAAGGACAGACCTGGTAAGGAAGGTAATAAAAGTTAGCTCCTTCTCTCTTCACAAGTATTTAGCAAAAGGTAGATAGTGATCGAATAGGAGTGGAGAAAAGAGATTATCTTTAGTTGCCTCTACAGGGTGATCTGAAAAGACAGCTTGGAATTGTTAGTCTGCAAACTATTACATATAATTATCAAGTAATAAAGATACACGTTTGCTTCAGAGGTAGATAACAGAAGAACCAAGCAAATCTGTGATTTCAGTAATGCCTTCTGCATTTAAGATACATTAACTGTAGATATTATGAGAATTTAGGACAAAGTACTGGAATAAAACAGTGTAAACTTCTAATTATCAAATATTGGTACTGTCATCAAAATATCTGTTACAAAAAGGGAGGAAACTGGCACAGCTGAAAAGACAGCAACACAATCACTTCAGCAGTGTCTGAGGACAACAGCGGAAAATCACTGTTACCTACCCGAACATCTACATTTCCACAGAATGCACGGAACTCATGGGTGCCTATAAACAGCAGTCCAGTCAATTTACATGATTTTATCTTTCTACCATGGAAGTACTGAACAAACGTAAATCTAAAAGGCCTCCATGTACTTCATATTTACTCAACCCTCTTTAAAGTACAGGTTCCAAAAGAAGGATGGTTCTTGCCTCCTGAACAGCCTGCTGTTTGGAGAACCCACTTGAGAAATGGAAAGACCAGACCAATTAAAGGATAGAAGCCAGATTAAGAAGAATGAAATTCATGCCTTCCTTACTGCAGTAATCAAAAGCATTAAACCACAGAACATTATGTGTGAAAGCACTTGAAATTGACCAAGAAAATAAGGAAGCCAAATCTCATCCAGAAATATCAGTTTATCTTATCTCAGAAACACCAGGTATCTCATTCAGGGATATTAACTGCAAGCAGCAGAACTAAGTTTCCAGACCTTACTCCCAGAAAATAATTATGCATTTAAATATATATACACACATTGTCATTAGATAAGACCATCTCCAGAATTATTGATGGGAAAATTAGAGAAGTGTCCTTCCAGGTTCACGCACTCATTATTTGAAAGGCACTTTTCTTCTATTCCCTAGCCCTTTCTCCTCTAGAAAGATAAGGTAGGTTTAAATCACCTAGCTTGAGTGCTGCACCCATACTTCTCAGTGCTATAATATGGCATAACTAACTGAATGCTCTATCAGAGGCAGTAATGACTACTCTCACATGTGATAAAATCAGCTATAAACCTAATCCCCAGCTTTTCAAGACAATCTAGACAAATTAAGCACCTCTAAGCACGTGTGGGTGACTCAAATGTCTCAGCTAGGCAGGGAGAAGACTAATGTATTTACACACACAGTGCCAAGCAAGCTTGGAAAATAAATAGATTTGACTATCTGAGATGTATTATACTTTGAGAGGCTAAATTTCAATTTGGGTAGGACATGTCATCCTTAAACCACAAATTAATCCTATGCAACACAGGAGACAACGCTGTATAATCCTACTCCTGAACTAAACTGATATAGCTCTATCTTAAATCTAGTTAAATCCTTGCCCAGATACTAAATTTAAGCACAATTTACTCCTTTGATGACAGGAGACATTCGAGACTTACGATTAATATTAGGTTGTTTCCCATTCCAAAATGTTCCTCATTGCTCATTTTCCTTAGAAAATTCTGGCTCTCCAACTGTACTTCTGTCCTCTACTGTCTTCCCAGTTTTACATAACTAAAACATACTATAATTAAAGACAATTAAAACCAGGCAACAACACGCCTTTCTGATGGCAAGACAAGTTGTGTAGTCAAGGAAGTTCAAAGTACCTTGATTGTCACATGGACTTTGTGATAATTAGGTGTTCTTTAGATACTGATTCAGGTTATTTTATTGACTTACAGATGAGAAGACTGTACAGGAGACTGTAACTAGTACACTGATGGAATGCCAGTCAGGAATCCACATAATCCGGAGACATGACTGAAAAGGAGTGGACGTGGAATTTAATGGGGAATTCATCATAGGCTGTTATGTGGCCTAGAATACCTAAGGAGCTCACCAGTGTATGGGAAGAGGATGTAGTGAAGCACCAGGAAAAAATCCATTGTACAGATCACAGGTTGGAGAAGGTAAACATCGGTGGAAACCAAGCCATAGCATCATAGAATAGTTAGGTTAGAAAGGACCTTAAGGTCATCTAGTTCCAACCCCCCTGCCACGGGCAGGGACACCTCACACTAAACCATATCAGTCAAGGCTATGTCCAAACCGGCCTTGAACACTGCCAGCGATGGAGCATTCACAACTTCCCTGGGCAACCCATTCCAGTGCCTCACCACCCTTAC